>CAUYTI010122945.1:0-47188 GCA_963575145.1 Galago senegalensis | reverse complement strand
ACCCTCTCTTGGCAAACATACCAAGGAAGGCCCCGAGCCTAGGGGGTTGGAAAGTTTTATAGGGTACAGAAAGCAAGAAGGGTGAAGAAGGGTGGGGTACATTTTTGATTGGTGGTTGGGGTATGGGGAAGTATGGGTGATTGGTGGTCAGGGTTTGGGTAAGTACGGGGAGGCTTTGGATTGGTACAGGTATGAGGGGTGAGGAATTTCCTAACTGGGGTCTTAGGGTGGTATGAAGCAAGAAGGGTTGGGAGCACTTCTGATTGGCTGACTGGGGTGCTTGATTTCAGGGAAAGGCCAGGGTTTGGGGGAAGCTGAAGCTTATTACATAAGATGGCTGCAGGGGCTTAAAATGAGGAACAGAACTTAGGCAGTAAACAACAAAATGGCGCTGGTCTGGCGCTCTCATACCTACATATTGTTTTCTTTTTCTTTCTGGATATCTTTTTCCTTCAGACTAAAGAATGTCATTTAACATATCTTGTCATTTAGGTTTGGTGACAAGTGCATTTGCTTAGCTTATCTTTATCTGAAAATGTCTTTATTTCACCTTTGTTATCGATGAAAATTTTTGCTGGACATAGAACTCTGGATTGAAGGATTTCATTTTCCTTTATCCTCATTAAAATGTTATTCCACTGTTTTCTGGCTTCCATGGTTTCTGATGAGAAGTCAGCAGTAAATGAAACACTTTCTCACATATGAAATATGCTTTTTTTCCTCTCTCTGCTTACAAGGTTTCTCTTTATTTGTGACTTTCTATAATTTATCCATCATGTATCTAGAGGCAATTTTCATTTTATTTCTTCTTCGTGTGTTTTCTAAGCCTCTTAATCCATAAATTTATGTCTTTCACCAAATTTAGGAAATGTTTAGCCATCATTTCTTCAAATATCTGTTTTAGTCCCATTCTCCTTCTCCTCTTCTCTGGGATTATAATTATCTATATTTTAAACGTTTTCATATCCCACAGGCCTTTGAGTTTGTGTTTGTTTATTTTTGTTTGTTTTTCCTTCTCTTTTTCAAAGTACTTTTTATTATCTATCTGTAGGTTCACTAAATCTTTCCTTTATTTCCTCTGTTTTGTCCTTAAGCCCAGCCAGTGAGTACTTATTTCAGATAGTGTGGTTTTCAGTTCTAAAATTTTTATTTTTATTTTTTTTATTTGTCTGATAAGATTTCCTATCTTTTCATTTATTTCAAATATATTTTCCTTTACTGCATTGAGTATAATTGTAATACTTGATTTAATGTCCTTGTTTGATCATTTCAATATATAGATCATCTTGGGATTGGTATCTGTTGATTTCTTTTACCCTGGAGACTAGGCCATATTTCCCTGGCTTTTCAAATAAGAAATTATTTAATCATGTCCTGGCTATTGCAAATTTTATGCTGTGAAGACTGAATTATGTTAGATTTCTTAAAGAGTACTTACATTTTTGTTTTAGCAGGAATTTACATTGGTAACGCTTTGGCTACAAACTCTGTCATGTATCAGCTGAAGGCGGCTTTCATTCTGGCCTATTTGTGCAAGGTTCAGTCAGAAACTTGGCCAGAGATTCTCCACAAAATTTAAGGGTCTCCTTTTCTGGCTCACTCCTCTGGCATTTCTCCATCACACTCCTAGCAGCTCTCTTGCTCCCTTGCTGAGAAAGATGTAAGATTTCTGCTGAAGTTTTAATGTACCTGTACCATGGCAGCCCTCAGGGCCAAGTAACAAAACTGGGAAACTTGCTTTATTTTGTTTGTTTCCTCCAAGTTTAATTTCCAAAATAAGTGCCTAATTTTGTTCACTTTTCATAGCTCTCCTATGATTGTTTTTATGTTGTGTCCAGAGTTCATAGTTGTTACTTGTGGGAGCTTCAGTTCTGGATGGTTTTATTCTCCAAATCTTAAGTGAAACCTGAGGGGTGGAATTTTGTACTACACACTCAGCCAGTGGTCTTGTTTCTGTGCCTTTGTAAAATGGCCTATGGTACAGCTATAAAGTTTATCTTTAACTCTGTAAAAACCAAGAGATAAGTAGAAGAATGAAACATTTCTCTGAAGTTATAGGTAATCATTAGGAAACATTAAGAAGAAAATTAGCATTCTCGGATTTCTATTTAGAAGGATAATTCTCACAAAAACTAAGATCATACCAATTTAAGAGATAGACAAACTATCTTCACTCAGAGAAACAGTGAAAGGTTAGTACAGCAATAATAAGTAGGAAGAACTTTAGCAAGAGCAGTAACATTGAGAACAGGAAGGATGGCCTGGATTCAATAGATGGTTAAGATGGTGTGTTTTATTGATTAGGTATTGGAAATGGGTTTATGTGGGAAGTCCAGGAGGAGCCCTCATCTCTGTGCTGCATAACTGAGTTGTACTTCCATTCACTAAGATGGAAAATACTAGAGAAGGAATAAGTTAAAGTGAGAAATGATAATTTCAGTTTGAACCTGTTTAGAATGTGAGGGGGAAACAGATAACTGTTATCTCTTCTGGGCCCAGAACTAAGCTTTATCTTCTAGTTTTCATGCAATTAGCATTGTCATATAACTGGATTCTAACCAATAGAATATAAATGGAAGTGATAGGTACCACATTTGTAAAAAAGATTCCACATACCATCTCCCTATCTCCAATCTGGTATCAATGCCCAGAGTGGACACTTACTGAAGACAGAAGGCCTTCTGGTGTGCTAGTATGATCCACTGTGTTGAGCAGAGCTCCCCAACTCTGATTGTTTGCTGCTGCCAATTCTGTACTGGCTACATATACTAGTCATGGATGCAAAATAACTTCTAGACCAGTGGTTCTCAACCTGTGGGTTGGTACCCCTTTGTAACAATGAAAATACATCATGGCATTGGGAAGGTTGAGAACCACTGTTCTAGACTAATAATGCACTGAAATTTGAGATATGATTTTTAGAGAAGTTATTCTACCTTAATTAATACAAGATAATTGAAGAACCTTTGAGGGACAAAATAAGATACTGCTTAGAATAAAGAGTTTTTATGATATTCATATTAAAGGAGTGGTTAAAGCACTTGGCATATGTGGCCTAAGGAGGATGGAAGACTAAGAAGAGTGAAGGTTTGAAATAGGAACCCCCAGACACCCTGATTTTTAAGCACTGAGAGGAAAATACAAGCCATAAAAGAGACTGAAAAGCAATGGCCAGTGAGGTGGGAGAAAATGAGCAAGGTGGGGTCAGATAAGTGAGGCACACAGTGGCTTAAGAAAGAGAGAGAAGCTATCCATGGAAAATCACAGAGAGAGACCAAGTACAGTAAAGACCAAAATGGTCCTTTGGATAGAGCAATATGGAGCTCATTAGTAATTTGGGGGACAATAGCTTCATTAGTGTGGCAGGGACAAAAGTTAAGTTGTAATAAATTAAAAAATATTTTCTTGAAGAAACTATAGCAAGTATAAATTAATTGGAAGTTTTACAATAAACATAAGCTGGGAGAATAAGTGCATGATAAGTTGAGGGAGGAGGTTTTGGTTTGTTAGAAGAGGAGAGGACCTTGTGCAAGTTTAAATCCTACTGAGAGTTAGCCAGATGAAATGGAGATGTTGAAGCCAGAGGAAAGAGAAAGGGAATCACTCGACAATCCATATAGTATCCCATTGGCTTCTAAAAGGAAAAGGAATCAGAATTTATTAAGTGACTACTGTGTTTCAGACACTGCTTTAGATATATTAATTATTCTTCCTTTTAATCTTTTCCAAAATATTTCTTATCAGTGTCCCCCTTTCTCACCTCACTCTAATCCCAATGGCCTTGCTGCTTCTCCTCAGGTGTGCACATTTCAGTCTTGGGTATTTGCTTGTGCTGTACTAATCTATCAATTTAATGTTTATTATTCTCATCCACACACTACCAATACCAGCCACTTTCCACTCAGAGTGTAAAGTCCATGTAGACAGGGATCTTCTCTGTTATTTTCATTGTTGTATCCTTTGTGCCTAGAAAGCCAAACTCTAGGCTGTGAAACTCAGAGAAATTGGGTGACTCTCCCAAGCCACACAGATATTGGATTGTGGGAGTCAAAATTTAGAACCAGTTGTCTTTGACTCCAAAGTACCGGTTTATGTTTCTACCCTCCACTAAAGAGGGTCAGTTTTGCATTATGTTTCTCAAATTGGTTGATGTTACTTTTCTGCAGATGACATTTTTCAATCACAAAGTTTGAACCATTCCCTTCCTTAGCCTGCTTCCCTGTGAAACAAAACATGATTTTAAAGTATTTCATTTGCATTGAGTTAATAGTAGCCTTTACATAAGATGAGCTATTTCTTTTTCCACACAAAAATATTTGATTCTATAAAAAAACCTAACAGGAGAGAAATTCTAGTCTAATGGAACTGTAGGATAGTTTTTTTCAACTTTTATGAAAAATGACATTGGAATTTTGATAGGACTTGCATTGAATCTGTAGATCATTTTGGGTAGGATGAATATTTCAACAATATTAATTCTTCCAATCCATGAACATGGGATATCTTTTCATTTCTTTGTGGCTTCTTCAATTGCTTTCATTAGGTTTTATAGTTTTCAGCATAAAGATCTTTTAGTTCCTTGATTAACTTTATTCCTAAGTGTTTTATTTTTTAACATTATTGTAAATGGGATTGTTTTCTTAATTTCTTTTTCTGGGTAACTTTTTGTTGGTGTATAGAAATGCCACTAATTTTTGTGTGATAATTTGGTAACCTGCAACTTTCCTGAATTTACCAGTTCTAATAGGTTTTTAATGGCCTCATTGGGGTTTTCTATCCATAAGATCAACTCATTAGCAAACAATTACACTTCTTTCTTTCTTATATGGGTACCGTACCTTTTATTTCTTTCTTACTTAATTGTTCTGGATAGGACTTCCAGTACTATGCTGAGTAAAAGTAGTGAGAGTGACATCTCTTGCTCCCGAACTTAGACAAAAAGCTTTCAGCTTTTCACCATTGAGTGTGACGTTAGCTGTTGAGCTTGTCACACATGGATTTTATTGTGTTGAGGCACATTACTTCTAAACTGATTTTTGAAGAGGTTATTTTTAATAATGAATGAATGTTGAATTTTTTAAAGTGCTTTTTCTGCATCTATTGAGAAGATCGTATAGTTTTTATCCTTCATTTTATTAATATAAAACTGCATTTTAAACTGAACTTGGTGGAATATCAATCTCCCATTTAGATTCTTTCATTCAGTCAATCCATGAGTAGTTAATATGCTCTCCTGAAACTAACCATTCCATTGGCAAGTCTTAGATACCACGTCCTGAAGGAAGCTTCTTCACCACCCTATTTATCATACAGCAGCCCTCCCATTTCTTTATCTCAGCACCCTGTTTGTTGCATCCTTTGGCTACTATGTTTCCTGTTTCCCTCCCTAGACTGAAACAGAGGGTGTGTCTATCCCAATATCCATTGTATCTTTCACACAGTGTCCATCACATAGTATGTGTTCAATGAGTACTGATTCAACGATTGAATGAATGAATAAATACTCAGTGCCTGACCTTGACTGGCCCACAGTCTAGACTCTGGAGCAAGAGGCCAACAGATAAATAATGCCATCAACAAGCTCACACAGCACCCTGAGCAGAGCACTAGGAGCAAACAAAGACAGAGCAACTGGAGATATTTCTGAAAAGATGAGGCTGGGTAGGTCCTTCCAGGGTGGTTAGGAACTGCCAGAGCAAAGAGGTGAGGCAGGATTTTCAAGTTCAAAGGCAAATTTAAAAGGATGGAAAAGAGGATGAGCCTTACGTGAAGTTGAAACATGGAAAGGTTCCATGCAGTGGGGATGGATGAGTAGCCAGTGGAGAGGCTACCAAGACAGAGGCTACCAGCTGCTTGTTTTTTCTGTCCCCTCTTACCAGCTCTCACCTCTTCTTTTCTCAGCTGTCTGGCCAAGAATCCTGTTCACTTTTACAATGAACTTGTTGCTCTTTGGTAGACAGTCTAAGCCCAGAAATGGAAAAAGTTTATCTTTATGTTTATTTTAGTCTCACTTTAAGGATCTTATCTCCAGCAAATCCCCCATTATGGTTCATATAGCAAGACACGATAAGAAGGGCCACTTTAAAAAAAAAAAAAAAAGGACCAATTATTTTTCCCAACCCCATTAAACTGTCATGAAGTTATTCTTTATTTACAAATGCAGATTCGTTGTTTAAAGTGCATGGGCCCCAAGGAAGCAGAGCCCAAATGAAATCCTAAGGCATACAATGGTTTTGGGTGTCTGGACTTTGGGGAAAATTTTTCAAGGTTTTATGAAGAATTAGCTTTCCTACTAAACTTTATTAAATTCTATCGCTGAATTCTTTCCCTTTGGAAAGGACCTTTCAGCCATTAAGCCTGGAGAACAGCCCATGTCGGATTAATTCCAAAGGAAATATAGCGGAATCCTCTGAGTACAGACACATAAGTCTCATTAAAAGTGTACAGATGCTCACAATGAAGGCTGACACAATTATGTCCCAATAACAATGGTGCTCAAACAGACTGGCCCGGCAAGGGCCTGGTCTGGGGTCTCCTGGGCAGACACAATGAAGGCTACAGTGAGAAACCGAGTACCACTCTCCCTCGTGAAATTTTCTTTGGCCAATTGTACAGGGAAAATCACTTGCAAATGCCAATTAGCCTCACTTCTTTCTGTCCACTTTAATTCCTTTCCCTTTATCAAATCAGGATCTGTGACAGCTTAATCCGAACTCAAACTCTGGGTCAAATATTTAGAGGCCAAGAGTGGTAAAGAAAAAGTCTGAATGAAACCCTAGCCTGGGACCCAATTAGAGAACGAAATCACCTTGATGAAATAATTGCATTGGTAATAACTTGAAAGAAAAGAAAATGACTTTCTTGGACAAAAAGAGCTGACCTCCCACTTTCACTCCCCGCACCCTTCCTGGGAAGCAGAAATAATTACTACTCAGCTGCCAGAAATATAGAACAAATATGGGGGGCTCTGTTTTGATTTGGGGGCTTGTTTGTTTGGTTTTGGTCTTATTTTCAAGAGCAGGTTTTTTTTTAATATATCAAATATTACACAGCTAATAGGAAAACCACTTACTCTTTTCACAGAGGCAATGAGCTTGGACAAAACATATTCTTAAGACATGTGAAGTTTGCTTCTGGCACAAGAGAGTGATCCAGAAAGTCATACAGAGAGGGGCAGAACCACATGGTTGCGAGTTCCTTGGAGGCAGAATGAAGCAAGAAAAGATTCTTTAGCTAAATCATTACCGAGCCCTTCGTTGACACTTAATAAATGGTGTCATTAGCATATTTCTTTAATTCCCAGACGTGCAATATTTTCACATTTCAATATTTCTGGAATTACATGTCTTAAAATGTTCATTGATTTAGAGTAGTGGGGTTTCTTTTCTTCCTGAAAAGCCATTCTTAAGTTGAGAGTAAGTCTTGTCATTGGTGACACATGAACATTAAAAAAAAAACATTATTATTATTTTCTAAAGTTAAGAAATGACACAGGGAGACATCTCATGGGAAGGGAGTGTGACTGATAGATTAGTAAATAGACAATTAAATGACCAGTCTGGGGAGGTCTTGAGTCAAATATCTTAGAGTTTATAATCTGTGGCCTGAATGGTTGAATTTTCTGAGTAAGGGAGTGTTATACCTAAAGGCATTTATAATAGTGATGTACAGGCAGAACAAAAGAATGAGATGCTAGAGGAAGGTGTAATGAAAGCTTTTGAAAATGTCCTGATGGGAGTTAAGATACTCCGAGCTAGAGTAATATCAGTATCAAGACATAGAGAAGGGGCAAGATTCGAGGGATTTCCGGAAGGTAGAAAGGTCATGTTTTGATCACCCATTGCACATTAACCTCCTGACTTCATTTCCCATTTCACACGGATGAGAGTTTCCTCACATAGCGTAAAGATTGAAATGCACAAGTCCAACTGAGCCTTCAGGTTCTGGTCTAATGTAGTACATATTTGAAAAGCACCTGTGTTCTGCCACTCACTGTAAGTCTCACAACCATCCAGCCTCTGTCTCATAGAGCACAGCAGGTGTGCCAACACGCAGGCATCCTTGAAGACCGAGGAAAATGGTTGCTCATGAAGCTCAGACAAGTCTCAAAGACAGCACCACTGGTGCCACAAGGAGGAGATACACAGAATGACATGCAGAAAAGTCTGAACTTCAGAAAGGCACATTTGAAGTTGAGGAAGGTTTTCAGCCCTGAAAGAATTGATTATATAGATCTAAACCACAGCAGAAAAAAAAAAAATGTCCCTTCATGGCCTATAATGCACTTCAAATAAAATTCAAATTTCTTTGCCCCATATCCAGTCCACCTTTCTATCTTCCACTGCTTCATGCATTGGTTCTAAGAATTATCAATAACACCTACTGTTTATTGGGCATTTACTACGTTTCAGGCATTTTGCAAAGCACTTTAAGTTACCTTACTCAATCCTCATGAAATAATCATGTATCCTGACCAAATTTATATGATCTGTATTATGATGATCATCCCCATTTTATAGATCAGAGTACTGAGGGGCCCAGAGATTAAGGTCCTCTCCCCTACCCTGTAGTTTTTAGTTGTCCTGAAGTGCCTTCAAATGTCTGCTTTAAATTTATTCCTGAGTTTTCTGTGTGTGTTCCATGAGAGCTCTGGTCATTTGGGAGCTACTTGGCTATATAGGAGGGACTAGACTTGAATTTGATTGTCAGATCTGCTACTTACTAATATACTGACCTGAGACAAGTTGCTTAATCTCTGGGACCCTCAGCACTCTGTTCTTTTCTGAATGTTTAAAATTTCTCATAACAAAATATCAAGGAAAGAAAATTAAAAACCAAGCCATGACTATCCAAGAGGTGGAAAAGAAAAAAAACTTGAATGTTTTTGGCTCCAAGATCCGTCTCTCAACTATCACATGTTATCTTTTCTTTATGAATCAAACTAAGCTGAGCTCCTCTTCTTTCCTCCCAATCCACATTTTCTCACCTCCTTCCCTTTGTTCTTGCTGTTTTCCCACCTGTAGAACTCATTTCTTTGGATTTTTCATGAGCAAATCCTACCAAAGTTACTGGCAAAATAATTCAGTATCTTCCTTCCAGGGATCCCTTTGTTTGTGTTGCCCCCAACCCCCAAGGACTTATGTAGTCCAGGAGGGTGTCAAGCTGGTTTCTCATCAAAATGGACAGAGAAGACTGAGGACTGACCAGTCTTCTGCTACTGTGGCTTCTCATCATGCTGCCATGTTGCCATTGAGTGGCTACAGGTGTTGACCTGGCAACTGGCTGTGGACATTGTGGTTCCCTGGAGCGAGATGGTCCTATCCATTCAGCACTGACCACTGAGATGCTGAGATGTTTACAAGATGGGAGCTCTTAGCTTTAGCTTTTGAGGTTCAAACCCTCCCAGACATTAGGATGTCTTATGATATCTGCCAGCTCTTTCACCCACAAATGCTGTTCATTTTCCCTTTGGAATCAGCAGTTTTTCTTTATACTTTCTCTACACAGAGACTCTAATTATGCCCTTTTCCTCAAATTGTGGGGCATCAGCCATCATCTAAGCGAGTGATACGATTCCCAGTACTACCACTGCTACTAGGAATAATACTTATTGGTGGCTCAAAGTGATTTCTTCTTTCAAGAGAAACTTTGCAAGTGATTATGAGATTCCCATCCCCACTCCAGCAGGGAGAATCGGGGAGAGAAGGAGAGAGGGAAATATGGCTTCTGATGAGTCCAACGCAGCAAGACGGCACCTCTGTCACTGGAAAACCATTAAAAACACATGACTTTAGTCTTTAATGGAGTATCCCACTACTTATATGTATAAATATTTCCAAACAATGTTTGCCATCATGGTAATTAATAAAATAGACATTAAGTCACAGACATTGCTAATTTATAGTGCCCATCTGTCATTTCCTACTTCTCAGTAAGTGTGTATCAAAAGCCTACCACCATTTGCATGTGTGGGGGGCTGGGAATGGGGGGAAGCAATGAAGCTTTCAGTATATTAAGATAGAGTGTTTATACTCAAAAAGTTTGTGCTATCCATCTAGTACGATTCTCCTTATTTCACCTCATATCTCATTACACGTTGGGCCTCTCCCACGTGCCAGGCACTGTAGTTAAGCACCACACCTACTGTGATGAGAAAGATGACCCTTTCCTGACTTCAAGAAGCTCACGGTCCACACAGGGAAGCAAAGATTCAGTCATGCCAATGTTGTGACAAGCACACTGCAGGGAAACGCAGAGGACTGAGGGAGGGGTACACAGGGGGACTTTGCTCACCAGAGGGGGATGCAGCAAGGCTTTGTAAAGAGAGCCCTGCTGAAATTCAGGCGTGAAGGAAATTTAGGAAGTAACTAATCGGAAAGGAGAGGAAATCAAATTCTGGAATAGACCAGGGGAGGTCTTGCTTGGGCCATGGTGAGAGGCATGGGGGGAAAAAGGGAAGTCAGAAGAGCAGGACAGAACTACAAGAGGGACTCTACCTAACAAATGCAAATAGTGTGACCTGGTTGTATTCTCACATTGACTGGAAATGCAAATAATAACAAAGAAAAAAAAAGAAAGAAAGAAAGAGCAAGCTGCAGGAAGCTTCCTAATGCTGGCATGGAAAAGAAGAAGGGAGAAAATTGGAGGTGTAAACAGACAATGGCCCAACAATGAGGGGCCTTAGGAGCCTAGTTAAGTCTGAGAAAATTAGGTACAAGATGTACCAAGAAACTTGCTTAAGGTCATAGAGCAAGTTAGGCACAGAGTCTGCCTGGACACTCATCTATCCTAGTTGTAAACCAAATCCTGCCCATTAACGTCCCAAAGTTAGAGGTAAAGGCAGCCATTTACAGAACAAGGATGATGGGTTGGGGACCTGCGCCCAAGCCTTGTCATTGACAAAGCACAAACAGTAGGCGAGAATGCCTCCATCCATATGGCCCACCTGGGACTGTCGGAGCTAATTAATCATAGTGACAGCTCCCTGGATCCAGGTCAGAAGGATTCTTTTTTTCCTGAATGCCGCTAGTTTAACCCGCCTCCGGCAAGACTTTGCTTTACAACACCAGGATGAAACCTTGTTGAAAATGATGAATGCCTTTTGGAAAAAAAAAATAACATTTTGATAAAGACCCTTCCAATCCAGCCTGCGGGTTAGAGGAGAGTGGTTTTCCTCGCATGTTTTCAGTCTCCTTATAAGAAAGCCAGCTTTATCTCCCAGCTCCCAATCAGCTAACCTAGAGAGGCCTTTTATGATTACAAATCAAATAAATAACCTGTCTTTGTCTCTGGCTTTTCATGAGGAATTACAGCTGGGGCTGCCACTTGGATTTCAACGTTTGCCTTAAGCCCAGTGTGTATCTCATTATTCCTTGCTGACTCCCCTGATAGCCCCAGAGGATCGTGATTTGGGTTTAAGCTACAAGCAGGACCTCCCCGCTGCCCTCAAACCAGATTGTTGTAAGAGCATGGGAGGCTGTTTGCTGCACGTTGGCACTTTATCCCTGTTATTTGGCATGAGATTTGGCCTTTTTCTCATTCACATACTTTTCCATTTTCTTCTTTAGAAAATGCTTCAACCTAAAGAGGAGAAGAAGAGGGAGAACAAAAAAAGGAAATGGAGGGAGGGAAGAAGAAAGGAAAACGGGGCCTTCTGGAAAGCATTTGGAAACCTATGAGGGGGAGAGATTTACCTTTTTGTGCATAAACTGATGGGGGTGCCCTCAGCCCAGATTTGTCATTTTTCCAGTGGCTCCTCATAACATTAATTCCCCTTAGTGGGGATAGAATGAGAAGAATGGCCAGAAAAAGCCTAACTGGGAATGTGCTACAGAGCCAAGGCCAGCAGAGAGCACATCTCGCCTGCAACCCTGAAGGGTCCCAACTCCTTGAGTCCTAATGACTTACTAGCTCCACTGGCCTGCCCTGGAATGCAGATTGCTCAGGGAGGGTGCTATGAGCTACCATTATCATATCCAGTTGCACTTTTAAAAAAGTTTTGATAGCAAAAAAGCAAATAAGGTCTCATAATGGTACATGTTCTTTATCCCAACAATTCCACTTCAAATAATTCAAGCTAAGGATGTAACTGAGTGTACCCAAAGATTTCTCTATGAGATGTACTAATTGTGGAGTATAGAGGTTATAAGCTGGGCCTCTAAGACTGAATAAACTTGAGTTCTATTTTCCCACTGGATGACCTTGGATAAGTTAGTCAACCTCTGTTTACCCATCTATAAAAATGTGCATAGATCTCATGGAGTTGTCATCAGGATTAAAAATGAGACCATGCAAAGGCTTGGAAGGGGAATGGGTTTGGTGAAAGCTCTGGAATGGTAGGTCTTAGCACCTTCCTCTTGAGGTCAAGCTCAGCTAACAGCTTTAGACCTTCTACCACTAGTTCTTGACTTCCCTCTATTTAACTCTGCACCCCCATTTTCTCTTTTCCAATGGGCTTTTCTGGATCATTAGTGACCTCCAAGCTCTTGGTCTTCCTTCCTCTCTGGTCATTGATGGTGACCCACCTGTTTTTTAATCACTATCCCATGTGGAGCTCTCTCATGCTCACCCTGCTCCCACCTTTTTGACTTTTTGGCTTCTTTCATCTTCAGTGTGCTTAGCTCACAGCCTCATGCATGAGACAACAGAGGGTTCAAATCCCATCATGGCCCTTCTACTACATAAATTCATTTCTGAAATATTGAGGACCTACTGTGTGACAGAATGTCTTTCCATGTGGTAGGAACATCACAATTACAAAATAGAGGGGGGGGGAAGTCTTTCTTTCAAGGAGTTGACATTTTTAGCAGGGAGAAACAGACTAGAAACAATAAATAAATTTTACAGCACATCAGATGGCAACACAAGCTCTGCTTTAAAAATAAATGGGAAAACAGATAAAGACTAAAGTATGGGGTGGGTTGTAATTTCAAATGGGATGATCAGGACAGTCTCAGTGAGAAGATGACATTTGAGCAAATGGCCTGAGCAAGTTTCTCAAGCTTTAAGTGGGTCAGTTTCCGCATCTGCAAAAGGAAGCAATAATAATTAACTCTTTACAGGTTGTGAGTGTTAAATGGGTAACATAGGTAAGCAACAGTGTGATACTCGGCATTGGAAAGTTTCTAAGAAGTGTTAGTCCTTTGTCCTCTTCTTCTTTTCTTACCTTTAATCCTGAAGTATAGCGTTGTTTTGTTTTGTTTTCTTTTCTTTTCTTTCCTGCAAGTTCTGGACTAAATTCCGTTCAATAACTATTCTTTTTTTTTTTTTTTTTTTATCGTTGGGGATTCATTGAAGGTAGATAGAACCACGTTACACTGATTGCATCTGTTAAGTAAAGTCCCTCTTATAATTGTGTCCCGCCTCCAAGAGGTGTGTCACACATCATGAGCCCCCTCCTCCTTCCCTCTCACCACTCCCCTATTCCCCCCATCACTCCTTCATTACCTCACCCCCTACCATGTACTAGGGGGGCATAGGGAAATGAGCAAGTGGGGAGAGGGGAGGAGGGAGGGGATTGGGGTATCACAGTATATGGCACACCTCTTGAGAGCAGGACACAATTATAAGAGGGACTTCACCTACCAAATACAATCAATGTAACCTAATTCTTTGAATCCCTAACAATAAAATGAATTTTTTTTTAAAGAAAAGAAAGAAGAAATGAGAATGCACAAAAAAGATCCTTCTTAGTTCAGAACCTCTTGAGACAGAAGAGCTCCATGTCACTGTTCTTCCATAGATGTTCTGCATTTCTCGATGTGACGCCAAACAATTTGACTATAAAAATGGGTGGAAAAGGGAGATGGGAAAGCAGGAAATGAGAGATGAAAAGGGAAAAAGGAGACCAAGGCGCATACCCAGGGATCCCAAAGTACGTACTTACAGGGCTCAGGTCCTTTCTAAGCCAGACATGGACGCCCTTTCCTGGGCCCCCTGAGGTGTGATCAGCCAGGCAAAATCCCGGGGCCAGAGGGCAACCAATGAGATCTGAGGCTACGTGCACAATGAAGCAAACTTGGTAGGCGTTCTGAGGCCTGCTGGCAGCTTCTCTGTGGAGACCAGCAGGTACCAGGCTGAGCCTCTAGCCCTCAGAGTATTAGAACCTTGTTAATTGCCTGGAAGGTGTAAATAGGAATAAGGAAAGGGGTAAGTGAGCCCATCTCTCTGCAAAGTAAGAAAGGACAGGATTCTATTCTCATTTATCTTAAGTGTTCTATAGACAGAGCCCAACATAGCCTGGGACCCCATGCATGGAGGTTGAGTTAATTACAAATAGCTGCCTTTTGTCCATTGCTGACTCTGAGCCAACCACTGGGACCTGAGGCTTGATGTGTGCTATTTTCTCATTACTCTTAGCTGTTGAGCTCTGAGGCAGACCCTGACTTGTCATCCTGCTTTCACAGCTGGAGAAACTGAGGCCTAGAGACATTTGGTGACCTACTGGGATCACAGCTCTTCTCATAAGTGCCAAGTTGTAAGCTCACAAAATCTTAGCTTCTCAGTAAAAAATTCTGTTGAATTTTATATGGTACAGTTGTTGGAAGTAGGAAAATATGATAATCTACCTTAGAAAAGGAAGTGGTGGGTAGGGTGCAAAAAAGTCATACTCTTTCTCTCTTTTTTTTTTTTTAAAGCTCATATTCTAAAGCAATGATTTGCAACAGGTGTGCCATGGCCCAGACTGATCTTAGATGTACCCTTGAAAATCTTTAAAGATCATTAATTAAATTATTTTCCAAAGAAGTTCAAAGCATAGTAAGTCTATTCTTTTTTTCACTTTTTTTTTTGATTAACATAATTTAAGTGTGTCGTGGAAGTTTTAACAATAGGTTCAAGTGTGCCGTAAGATTTTTCAAAAGGTTGAAAAACACTGCTCTAGAGTAAAGCATGCCGGACTGAATCCAGGATGCTTCGGATTCAGCTAGTTGACTTTGAGGTTTTGAACTTTCCTGTGCTTCGGTTAATTCATCAATGAAATGGGGACAGTATTACGTCTCTTAAAGAATGCTGTTATGGCCTGGGCCCTTGCTGGCTGTTATTGAATAGTGTAGTTAATACTTCACCCACCACACATACCTCACTGTCTGAGTCAGTAAATAAGACGGTGTCTCTAGTCACTCATACAGCATGGCGTTTATTAGCACAAACGTGGCCCTGCTGCTTCCCAGCTGGGTGACTTACATCTTTCCATCTTAGGGTTCCTTGTTTATAAATAGACGTAACAATAAAACCTACCTCCTGGTGTTACCATGAGGACTATGTGAGTTGCTACCTAAGAAAAACATAGCATGGAGACTGGAGCATGCTATGCGTCAGCCACTGGTTACACGCCATTGATAGAGATGGAAGCTTTAATTCATATTTACACAGATAGAAAGTTTGGTATCTTTAATTTTATATATGGCTGGGGAAGGAATGAGAAGCTTGCTGGAAGTGAAGCTGGGGATGGAGATAGGGGAGGAAAATGATGAAGCTGGAAGCCTTCCTTCATGTTCTGGGTCCCCAGCGGGCACCCAGTGGGGAGAAGAAATGGGGACTTACTGGGATGCAGGGCACAAGCAAAGCTGGTTGGGGGGCCCAGTGGTGAAGGGAGGTGTTGAGTTGGGGGCAAGGGAGGTCCTTCCCCTTGACTCTACAAATGTGGCCCAGCTCCCTTCTGTGAGAGCTGGAAGTAGGCCTGATGCAAGCAATGGTGGCATTAGCAGTGGAAGAGGAAGGAGAATCTTCCTAATGGCTGAGCACACACTGGCCAGGGAAAAGGGAATTAAAGCAGAAGTTAGGTTGTAGAGGGCTTGATGACTGTACCGCTTTCTGGTGACTGCAGCTGATTGGCTGGCTTGGGAGCTCCCAGGGAGGACAGGAGATCCAGGCACAGTGCTGTGGGCTTTATTCTTGCCATTAGGGTCGTGAAGGATATAGAGGTGGAACATGTGGGCTGCAGCTGTGGATAATGAAAGGTGTGATATAAAAATGCATTATCAGGGCGGTACCTGTGGCTCAGTGGGTAGGGCGCTGGCCCCATACATGGAGGGTGGCGGGTTCAAACCCAGCCCTGGCCAAACTGCAACAACAACAACAAGAAAAAAAAAAATAGCCAGGCATTGTGACAGGCTCCAGCAGTCCCAGCTACACAGGAGGCTGAGGCAGAAGAATCACCTAAGCCCAGGAGTTGGAGGTTGCTGTGAGCTGTGATGCCACAGCACTCTACTGAAGGTGATGAAGTGAAACTCTGTCTCAAAAAAAAAAAGCATTATCAGTGCACAACATAGGTGCCTCATAAATAGTAGGAGGTCCAGGAAAATTTTCTAAAAGAAAGGTTAAAAATATTACTCCGTAGAATACTATTCAGCCACAAAAAAGATGGAGACTTTACATCCTTCGTATTAACTTGGATGGATGTGGAACACATTATTAGCAAAGCATCACAAGAATGGAGAAATAAGAATCCTATGTACTCAATTCTGATAGGAAGACAATTAAGGTCCTAGTACCCAGTGGGAGGTGGGGGATGGGGAGAGCTGAGAAAGGGAAGGAGGGTGGGGTGGGGCGTCAAGGGGCGTGGGACACAAATATAAGAGGGCCCTTATCCACCAAAAGCAATCAGTGTAACCTGGTTCTGTGTACCCTCAATGAATCCCCAACAAAAAAATATATATATACATCCTATATCCTGATACATCCTGATTCATGAAAAAAAGAAGGAAAAAGATCAGGATTAGGCTCACTGGGTAGCGGAGACTGTGCGGTACATATGAGACAAAGATTGTCATTCATTGAGGGCTGGAAAGCAAGGAAGATAGAACATTTCATTCCTGTAGCCCAAGTTAACACACTGAACATTTTCAAACACGAGAAAGTCGGAATTCAGCAAAGGCATTTTGACAGCCCTGAAATTTATGTCTGGCTGGAAGGAGATAGTACCACCACATTTTTAAACAGTTTTGGTCAGAGGAGAAAAATGTAAAATTGGTCCCTGGCTAATGAGGCCCTAATCTTCCTTTTATGGCTCTTGAGTATGCAATTAAGGTTGGCTTCGCGTAAACTGCCAGCACGCTCCGACTTTTAACAGCCTTATGTATGTCAGGAAGGAAAATAAATAGTTCCCTGTTTGTGCTTTATATGGGGAAATTATTGAGATAAACAGCTTGGAGCTGGCAGGTGTGACTTCTTTCTGCTTAACAGGATGAATTTGCCAGTGGCATCTGGAGCTGATAGTGTCAAACTGTTGATGGAAAAAAAACACAGTGATGATTCTAACAGCAATGTGGGGGCTGAGCCAGGCAGGGTGTGACTTGTACCAGTGAAGGACTCAGACGCCCAGTGTTTGGGAATAATATGAAGCCACTTTTCTATCACCCCACTGTAATCCACATATTCTTGACCACCACTAGAGCTTCCGAAAATGCATATCTAAGCATGCCTTACACTCTCTCTCACATTTAAAACCCTGCAATGACTCCCACTGTTATCAGAATACATTTCTTTAAATGGCTTAAAAGGACCTTCCCAAGCCTTGTCTAATCCCAGCTTCATAATCCCCAATACCCAACCACTCAACCCCTGCCAGGGGTGTCCAACCCTGTTTTTTTTTTTTCCTCTTTTTCTCATTGGACGAATAAGAGTTGTCTTGTGCCACACATTAAATATTCAAACACTGAAGGGGGCTAATTAGAAAAAAAAAGTCTGTGCATACTTGACTTGACACCACAGATAAGCAAAAAAAAAGTCCTCACAAGAGCAGCATGCAGCCCACAAGGCCACAGATTAGAGACCCCTGCTAACACTGATTATTCTGAACTATTTGTTTTGGCCCAAATGTAGGATGCCAAGTAAAGTACAGGATCCAGCTTAACAGGAATTTTCAGATAGATGATGGCTAGCTTTTCATATATCCCATGAAATATTTGGGGCATATTTATCCTTGTTTGTTGGTCATAAGAAATTCAAAGTGGACTAGAAGGTCTGTATTTTTATTGGCTTAATCTAGCAGGCATCTAGCATCCCTGCTCAGATTGGGCCCTACTTTTTGTCATCTCTGGGTCTTTTAAAAATGTACCATCCTCTAGCTAGAACAGTAAGCCTTTTCTCTCTTATTGCTTGGCTAACTTATTGAGTTGCAAGTAGGCCTGATGCAAGCAATGGTGGCATTAGCAGTGGAAGAGGAAGGAGAATCTTCCCAATGGCTGAGCACACACTGGCCAGGGAAAAGGGAATTAAAGCAGAAGACACGTTGGAGAGGTCTTGATGACTGCGCCACTTTCTGTAGGGGGCACCAAAAGCATCATCTTCACCTTCCATGGTGTGAAGTTATTGCTGGGACATGGCTGCCAAGTCAGCAACTGTATTTCCAAGCCCTTCCCATCCAGGTGGGGCCGTATGACCAGACCTTCTCAGTGGGAGGTGAGTGAGAGTGTGTAGGCCACTTCTAGACCAGGGTGGTCATGAAGCAGACACGCCTTCTCCTCCCAGTTTGTTCATTGCCAACTGTAACCATGGAGAGGTCCTAGGAGATCATGAACGTACAAGATAAATGCAGTCAGGGTCCCTAAAGCACTGTCAGGAAGGCCACCCATAAACCAATCACCTTGGCAGTTATGTGAATGAGAAGTAAACTTCAGTTGTGTCACTGTGGGGTTTGTTTGTTACAGCAGCTAGCATCACCTTAGCTAATATTCTCATTCGTTGGGGCTTAGATTTGACATCCCTTCTTCATAGGGAAACTGTGAAGTGGCTGAGTGGCCCCTCTTATGTGCTCTCAAATGCTCCCATTCTTACCCCTGCAGTTACACCCACAACTATGCTACATTGGATGTATCGCTTTATTTATTCGTATCTTTTTTCTACCAGACAAAATCATTATTGGAGGTCAGATTATGTTTACCTGACAGCAGTGCCAGGTCCCAGCATTCCCCCTCCTCTGCCCTCCGCCATGTTGAAAACCATCCTCTACCACCACCATCAGCAGTTGCTCTGAAAGCCAAGCCCTCAACTCCTCTCAAACATATAATACTTTCCAGAGTTGCAACTACTTAACAATCAGTTTACATTGTTATGTAGACCAGTTAATTCTGCCAACTCTCCTTCTCAAACTTCACCACGCCAGAAGAGGATTCTAACTTGACCTTTTGGGTACTCCAACATTTTGTGTTTTCACAGAATAAAAAACCAGCATTACTCCAGGGATGCATTCTGCTTCTATCCTGACAGGGATATTAACTGTTGGCAGCTTTAAAATAGTATTTTGTTCCTACTTCTAGCTCTAAAGATTTCAGACATATTAGAAGTCAGATTCTCAGTACCTTGGCCTAGAAATACCCATTTGCATCTTTTTTGGGGGGGGGAACCATACTCTCCCCAGAGAAGCAACCCTGGACTTCCTGTTTCCCCATTTTCTTGCAAAGGTGTTTCCTTCCCTTGAGACTCTGGGACCTCCTCTGGTGCTTCTGGCTTCTTGTACAAGTCACATGACACTGTCCATTATCCTCACATTTTGTTTCTTTCAAAGTCTTATCAGTTATCCAGAGCCAAGCAGAGTGATCCAACCTAGAAGAGCTTCTTCTGTCTCCAGATTCCTTCCAAGCATCTGGCACTCTTCATGTAGCTGAGGTGGACAGGCCACATGGTGACAGGCAAATGAGAAACAGGCTTGCTTTGGGGTGGTCTGCAGTTCATTGTCCATTGTAGGCCAAGGAGCAAAGCAGTGAGCAAGAACAGCTGTCCAGCAAGGAGGCCCACATGTCCCTAGGCGAGACAGTGGCCATGTAATCCCCACCAGAGGGCTGCCAGCAAACTCGCCTGGTCCCCACAGCACCACCCAGGAGGATGGACTATCCTTCTTCACCAAGTAGGTCACGTTGAGTTGGACACCAAACCATCCCCCCAAGGGCCATGTCCACACCTGTTGGACACTGATCATGGTGAAAGATCCACCCAATCTGCAAATGAAGAATGTCTCTTGGCGTTCCAGGGGTTGGAAAAGAAAAGGGACCCGTGATGGCCAGCTGGCTGCCCCAGTTACCATGGAGCCAGAGCGTAGAAGAGGTTAAGGTAGCAGCTCCTCTGCCTCACCAAATATTTAAAAATTACTTCATATTGGGGGCTGATTTCTTTACTGTAAATTGAGATGGTTGGACAGGATCTTGGAATCATAGACTAAAGCAGGCCCTTCATACCACAGATGAGTAAATGGAGGCTGATTCCCGTGTTACATGTGTGTTTCCCAAGCCCTACCATGTCCTAGGCAAAGTGTTGGGTGCTAGGGATAAAATGGTGAACACAAGTGTATATAGACCCTGCCTCAAGGAGCCTGAAGTATAGCTGGGGAAAGGAGGCATAGGTATGATAATCTATGTTATGAATAATGAACACAACCAGATGACTTCTGCAAAAAGGGACACAGTGCAGCAAGAACATATTTCAGGCAGACCTGACCTACTCAAGTCACCCCTATAAGAAAGTCCTCTCAAAGCTAAGACCTAAAGACAGGATAGGTTTTCCCTAGATGAAGGGGAGTTCCTAAGGGCAGAGAGGCAGGGAGAGTTATATGCAAAAGCCCTAAGGCAAGAGACAGGAAGGACTTTTAAGAAAGTGATGGTAGCCATGAGGCTGGGCCCTGGCACAGAGGGAGAGAAGCAGAGAGTGGAGCTAGTCAAAACCAGAGAGGGAGGCAAGAGAGGCTTGTACAGACAGACTCTTAAAGAGTTAGTGTGGGAGGCAGCATTCTGAGATGGTACATAGGCTCCCTACACCATACCATCAAAGACTCGGGTTTCTTTCACCTCTCCCCTCCACTGTCCCTGTCTGTAATTTCTAGCCTCAAAGTCAACTCATGGCCCCCAAAGGCTGCTGGAACTCTGGCCAGCACAGCCACATTACAGGCAAAAAGCAGGAAGAAGGTGAGGGAGGCTGTCAAGGGCATGTACCTGCCATCTGACAGCCTCCTAAAGAGCTGATTTCCTGCATGCTCCAACCCCAAACTTCCTGTTACATCTTTGGCTACCCCAAGATCCAAGGAGGCTGAGGAGTTGAGCTTTTTAACTAACTCCCAGAATAAGCCTACATTTTTTAATCTCAGGGAGAGGGCAGGAATGAATATTAGGTAGACAAATGGCAACTTCTGCAATTGGAGAGGAATTTAAAAATAAGAGAGCTAGTGGACTGGGAGAATGTAAAGGCTTCAGAGGACAGGAGATATCAATGAAGTCAAAGAATATGAAGACTAGGGAGAGAGCTGCTGAGTGAGCTAGTTAGGATAGCAAATTGTGTAAGTGACAGAGAGAGATGTTGGAATTACTATCTATAAATTAGAGAAGATTCCAGTAAGAACTAGATCATGAGAGCAAGCAAGGAATTGCAGAGCACAGATGAACTAGAAGAAAAAGTTGACAAAACTTGGAATATCAAGGAATTGAAATATTCCAGACAAGTCAGAACTTGGGAAGGAGGGTCAATGAACAAGGTGTCAATGTGTTTGGGGAAAGAAGGGGAATGTCCAATGTAGATAGAAAAAGTTAATAAGATAGTGATTTACTTACATGGGATAAAACTCAAAGGATAGAGTTTTTTTTAAAGATAAAGAGCCTACCTCTAGACATGGCAGTATGAGGTTTGAAAATAAAGGATCACCATGGCCAGGTGTGTTGGTTCATGCCTATAATCTGAGCATTTTGAGAAGCCAAGGTGGGTTGATTGCTTGAGCCTCAGGAGTTCCAGACCAGCCTGAGCAAGATCAAGACCCCCTCTCTATTAAAAAAAAAAAAAAGAAAGAAAAAAATTAGCCCAGTGTGGTGGCATATGCCACATGCCTATAGTCCCAGCTACTGGGGAGGCTGAGGCAAGAGGATCACTTGAGCCCAGGTGTTTGAGGTTGCTGTGAGCTTTGACACCACAGCACTCTACCCAGGGTAACAGAGTGAGACTCTGTCTCCCAAAAAATGAATTAATCAATTAATTAATTAAATAAAACAATCATCACTTAAGAGAGCTACAGGGTAGAGATTGTAACCAAGCTACAAAGAAGCTGGTCCTGAAGGGCAGTGAGTTGCTGGTTGTGGAGCTCAGAAAAGTCGTATTTTGGAGAAGTGGTTCCCAGAGGGCAGAGCGGGCAGGGTTAGGAGGTGCGGGGGTGGGGGGAAGAGGGCCTCAAGGTGAAACAGTACAAGGAACCCCTGCTACAGCAAGAAGAGGTCTCCAGTGGAGAACCCGAGTGGCATGTGGGGAGAGTGGGGCGGACACTGACTAAAAACAGAGATGAAAGTGCAGGTTAAATCTGGTCTCTTTTAAGAGGAGAAGCTCTGGGTTACACAGACAGCGACCTTGGCTCACTCTGCCAAGAGGGGTTGTAAGGTATCGCAGGTCTCAAAGCCGCCTGGGGGCAAAGCTGGGAGCTGGAAGCTGCATGTCCCCATATGCAGCTCCAAAACCTTTCCCCGAAAGCTCTGACCTGAGAACACACAAAACAGCCCTCATTGGTCTTCTGTCATTATTTCTGGTGTTCCAGGGATCACCCCAGTCACGTTGTTGCATCCCGGTACCATGCTGGTACTGTCCCTTTTCTCTCTCATCTGCAGAGCACTGTGCAGAATGGAGAGCTCATGGAGAATGGGGGCACAGGGAAAGGGACACTGGGCATGGGGCACAGGGAATAGAGCAGGAGACACAGGGCATGGAGTACAGGGCAAGAGGCACAGGGAATGGGGCACGGGGCACAGCGCAGAGGGCGCAGCGCAGGGGGCGCAGCGCACGGGGCACAGGTGTGTCTTCTGCTAACAGAGACTTCTTCAGAAAGATTCTAGGAATTAAGGTCAGAAAAAAAAAAAGGAGTTGTTTTTCCTTCCATCTTTGCTTTGAACTATGAATAATGTAAAACCATCAATGTTCCTTTTTTTGTTTGTTTTAGCTTCTAAGAAACATAGCTTAAAATGAAGAACCCAAATGTCCTAGGTCTTGAAATGACTATATGCCACCTAAATAATTTTAAACATCTCTTTAATAAAAATGATCCCATGTCTTATGAATCTTAATATGTGTACTACATATCAACCACACTTTGAATTATTTTCAAAAATAAATAAGATATAAATTTTAATACTCATCATTCAAAAAGGTCAAAATAAGATACATAGCCTCAGAAATCAGTAAGAAAAGTTGAGCTTAATAATGGGAAAAAGAATGACAAAGATAAACACAGGAAATTCAAAAAGAAAAGCAAATAAATATATAAAGATATTCGACCTCAGCAATCAAAAAGAATTATAAATTTTTAAAAGTAATAAATAGTTGCACGTACCCATCAGATTATAAAGGATTAGCAAGGTTGATGAAACCTAATTTTGAACAAGGTTTGGGGGGGTGGGGGGAAAGGGTACTTAGCATACATTCGTAAACACTTTCAGTATCAAATTTTAAATGTACTTTTTAACACTGAAATTCCACATTTCAAAACTTGTCCCCTGGAAAGTATCAAATAAGCACATTGAAAGGACATGTTCATCACAGAATGTTTTAGTTCACGGAAAAGTCATAAACAATCTCAGTGTCCATCTCAGTGGCATCATGGAATATTATGTAGTCGTTAAAGTGTTTGTGAAGTTCTACGTGAACATGTTAAAGTGTCCACAGCAAATGTCGAGTGAAACAGCAGGTACCAAGCACAGCGTACAGCCTGTTCCTGCTTTTGTAAAATTTCTCTCTCTCTAAATCGGAATTTTGCATATTCACCAGACGCCTAAAATTCTGGGTGGTGGGATTTGTGGTTTCTTCTTTATAATTTTCCACAATCTGTATTTTTTCTACTAATGAGCAAGAGCGTGATTTGACTTTGGCATGAGCACGCACATCAGTGAGCAGGGGGACAGCCTGTGGAGGGAGAGCCAAGGACCCCGTCACCCATGCTGGTGAGGGATTGGGCACCTACCTCCTCCTCTGCTCCCCTCCCCTCTGTCCCTGCTCAGCCTCAGACCCCTCATTTGTAAAATGGGATTTTAGCAACTTACCTGAAATTGTGAAGTTAACAAGTGGGGAACACCTGAATTTAAACACAGGTCACTGAGTCCAGAGGTTCTGCCCAACTGGGCCTCAAAACACCCTTGACTCTCCTGCCCGAGAAATCTGCCCAGCCCACCTTGGTTCCCTCTCTCAACCTCTTAGAGATTTCTATCACAGCCCCTGAAGACTTCGTTGCAGTCTTCATTGTCAGCCACTTGCTTTAGATCTGTGCTGTCCGATACAGTGGCCACTAACCACATGTGGCTATTTAAATTGAAATTAATGAGAATGAAATAAACTTTAAAATTTAGTTTTTCAGTTGCCTTAGCTGCTTCTCAAGTGCTCTATAGCTACACAAGGCTAAGTGGCTGCTAGCTTAGACAACACAAACATAAAATATTGCCCCCATGGCAGAAAATTCTGAGCCTAGGAGAGGCCAGCAATGGTGCCCAGCTCACCACTGGGTTCTCAGCAGGCAGCTGAGGATCTGATTCCCAACAGATCTTCACTGAAAGAGTAAGGAATTAATGATTCAATCCTTAAGCCCAAGCACATTGATTCTGGGTAGGAATGGCATTTAGCAGGAGCTAAATTTTCAGCTCAGTCCCAAAGGTAATTATATAAATGGGTGGGCCAAGAGAAGTGTAGAGCATTCAGGATGGGGAAAAGACATTGATTGAGTGAGAAACGGGAAGGGAATTGGCACCATCAAGCTATTGTTCTCAAGCTCTTTTCTCGCTGCCAATTAGAAATCATCCGAGGAGGTGCTTTCTTATCAGACTTCCTCCAGTGTGTGCACGGCCTGATTTGGTATTGTGAAGTCTCCTCTGACTAATTGGGCTTTTGGCAGTTCCACAGTCAGGCAATTTTTAATTTTTTTTAATGTTATTTTGTTTCATGATTAATTTTTGATTGGAGGTAAAAGCTTACACCCCAGAGAGCTACAAGAAGTTTTCCAAGAAACGTTCGATCCAAATGCCTACTAGTTCAAATGTTCACATCATCAATATTGAAATGGATGTGACCTAAATAGCCTTGGGGTACAGTGGGAGACAGCTGGATTCTGCACAAGACCTTGGTTCAATCCCCAAGCAAGAGATTCTGAACCATTTACTGCTGGAGGCAAGAAAACAGGGCTGGTCACAAACTAGTTCTAAATTTTCAGGTTTAATATTGAACCAGGCTACATGGGTGGAAATCCAGGTCCACCACCTGCTGGCTTTGGAACATCTCCAAGCTTTGTTTTCCTTTTCTGTAAAATGGGGATGATAGAAGAGTTAGGTTTATTATATAAGCTAATGTGTGTAAAATGCTGTGATGGTTAACCTTATATGTCAACTTGAATGGGCCACAAGGTGCCCAAATATTTAATTAAACATGATTTGGGGTGTGTCTATGAGGGAGGGAGTTTCTGGATGAGATTAACATTTGAATTGATAGACTGAGTAAAGCAGGTTGTTCTCCTGAATGTGGGTGGGCCTCATCCAATCCACGGGAGGCCTGAAGAGAGCGAAAAGCCTAAGTAAGAGAGAGTTCCATCTTTCTGCCTGTCTTCAAGCTGGGACATCAGTCTTTTCCTGCCTTTGGACTTGGGCGTGGACTGGAACTAAACCATCAGTTCTCTGGAGTCTCCAGCATTCTGACTGTAGATCTTCCGACTTAGCCTCCATAATCACCTAAGCCAATTCTCATACAGTGTATCCTATGAGTTCTGCTTCTCAAGGGAACCCTGAAACAAGTGCTTAGTACATGCCAGTTACATAGTAAGCACTTAGTACATGCCAATTACATAGTAAGCACTATATAGGAGTTTATTCTACTGTGTGCATGGTTACATAAACAATAACTAAAATGAATGTTTTTGACATATTTCTAAATACATTTCAGCAATTGACTAGTTTTAAAGAGAGAGGTAATAACAGTAATAATAATAGCAAGCTCCTAATAAATGCTAATCTTTACCACAACCCAGAAATGTTCCTCTACCACCTCACCCCCCACCTCCCTTCAAACCACTATCATTCCATGCATGGATTAGTGCAGTAGCCACTTATTTGGCTCCTCATATCCACCCCAACCATCCACAGGGCATCAGGGTTATCTTTTTAAGTGGTAAGTTAGATCTCAGCACCTCCAAATGGAAAACCTGCCACCAGCCACCTGTCTAAGAGAGTGGAAGAGCTGGATTCAAATCTGTCAAAAACAAGGACTTTTTAAACATTCACTATATCCAAAGAATCCTATGCCTTATAGTGTTATGTTTTCCCTTCGGTGGATGAGTAAATTGAGATTCAGAGAGAATAAGTAGCTTATCAAAGGCTGCCAAGTTGAGTTTGTGGCAGAGTCAGGGTGTGAGCTCTGTGTGTGTAAATCCACAACTCTTGCTCTTCATCACAGTGATGAGTGGATGGCCGGTAGTCACTGCAGGACGGCAGAGACCTCACAGCACAGGTGCTCTCAGCCCACTCCCAGGCCAGGAGGCTCAGGGAGAGTCGATGTTCATCTCTTGACTGCCTTTCCTCTGGGAAGTACTTTTTGAACAGGAGAAAGGGTATGGGGTATTCTCTCTGGCCACAGGGTCTTTGGGTAGCAGTGAGACTCAGTCCCCACAGAGCTTTACTGCAGGTTTCCCTGTGGACCCCCTGCCTACCCCACCCTGTCTCAGCCTTTGTGTTCCTCCCCCAGAATGTTCTTAGCCTTGACACAAAGGAAATGCCTGAGCCACGGCTAACATCCAACTGAGATCTATAAAGTTCTGTGCCCAGTAACACAGCAGGAGCAACTCTGATACACAGACACACCACCCAGTCTATGTTTATATTGTCCTTACAGAGAGATCAGCTTGTAAATTAGACCCCAAATATATAGTCCAACCTCCAATATAGGATTTCTGCCATTCTGATGTCCACTAAACATTAGTCTGTAATCAGACTTCCAAGCTGATGTCATGCATTCTCCATCCCTGATTATTACCAATAACTTCATTCTACTATGTGCATGGTTACACATGCAGAGAACTTTCTGTTTAAATACTTTCAGATTATTATGGAGTTTTATGTATTGTATATAACATATGTTTACATGTCCATGCCTGTAACTTTAGTTACGAGCTAAATGCTGACAACTCCCAAATTTATATCTCCATTCCAGACATTGCTCCCAAGTTCCAGACTCATATATCTAGCGGCCCTCTCAGCATCCCCACGTTCAGGTCTCGCAGGCACACAAACTCAGCAGGTCCACAGCTAAGCTCATGATCTTCCTTCCAGAGCCTGCTTGTCATCCTGTGCTCCATCAATGGCAGCCACCATCCCACCAGGTGTTCAAGCCCAAAAAACACCTACCAGATACATCCATCCCCAAGTCCTGACAACTTCACCAGGTGTTCAAGCCCAAAAAACACCAGGTGTTAAGCAAGGAATTCAATGACATAGAGAAAATTGAGATGCTCCATCACGTGGCAGCAAGGCTCAATGCTAGAACCTCAGGGTCCAGGATTCTAGTGGTGGCAGCAGTGGTGATGCAGTGGCCATATGCTAGCAAGCACTTCCTGCTAAGGGACTTCAGCTGTGGCCTAACTCCTTGGGATACAAGCATTTCCTAAGCTTGCTCCTCTGCTCTTCCCTCACCTTTGCAAGCTCCCCAATATCTTTTTAATACAGAATGTCTGTTGCTTACATCCAGTAGCCCTGAGAGCTACTTCAAAGGAAATACCCACATGACATTCCAAGACATTCTCTCTAACACACTTGGCCTCAGAGCAGGATTTACGGATAGACTGGTCTGGCTTGAGCTCCATCCAAGCTCCAAAGTCTGGAAGGATTTGAGGCTCAAAGTCATTTGAGTTGCCTGCGGGGTAAACCCAATGATGGCAAGGACAGCTGGGCTCCTTTGTTCTATGGACTCTGTCAACACTGTACATTCTACTGCCATGTATAGGCACCCTTCATACACAACTCATGACAACCCAGTCCAGTAAGAGAATGTCTAAATGGGCACTATGAGAGGGGATTTTCAAAATGTCCTTAATGAATAGCTACCACTAAGAAGAATGTGGGTGGGCATTGGCTCAGGACAAAAGAAAGTCAGATATTCATTAGAAAGCCTAATGAAGACTTTGTTTAAGAGTGTCTTTGTGCAGAGCAAACACTTCATGATTTCTATAACTTCAAAGTTATCAGATAAGTCCCACTACTTATCAAAAGGAAAAGGCCCATAAAACTCTGCAATTAGGCTATGATGGAATCTTCCCAAACTATTAAAACCAACTTCCAGTGGGTCTCACATGCACATTTCACACACTGAATTGCTTTCCAAGTAGTTCTTAAAATCACTGTTACCATCTTTATGTTGTTTATTTTACAGATGAGGAAACTAAAACTCAAAGAGGTTAAGTGGCTTGCCCAGGGTCACACAGGTATTAAGTGGCAAAACTGGAGTTGAGCCCAGGTCTGCCTGGTTCCAAAAGCCACATTCTTTCCACTAACCCATGGTTCTGTTTTCCTTCCCAAGGCAATTGTCAAGATCCTTTGCCAAGAAGCACTAACAACTAATGTCCTACAGTGGAATGAACAGGAAGTCTCTAGGTGGCCGGGTGACATGGGGGAGTGGCTGCCCATGAGATATGGATGTGTAGGGATGGGCCAGGCTGTCAGAGAGGTCCGGTGATTTTTCACTTGGTTGTTTTTCTCTGGAAAAAGTCCTAGTGGGGTCATTAACCCAGGAAGGGCGAGGAAGAGAAAGAGGAGTAAGGTAGGGGTAGGAAGGGAGGGGGAAGAGAGAGGTTTTAGCCTCATTCCTATCCTGAATGGAGTTTTCAGGCCTTAAATCTGAAAGAACAGCTCCTCCATGGAAACAGTGGGCGTCCCTGCAACAGGCCCTGCAACACCAGCTCTCCCCAGATCTCTGAGGCTTTGCTGCAGTGCTCCATCCTGGCAGCCTCTCCATTCTCCATCATTCTTGATTCTCTGTTGAAAAAGAACCTCTTTGGAGGGTAGGGAGAGGGAAGGACCTTTTTGAGGCTGTATTAGGCAACAGAGCTAGACATCATTTGGGATAGGAAATAGAAAATAGAATAGCATTTCTGCCTTGAACAAGGTGTCCTTGGAGATGATTTAATTAACATATGATTTACTTCACTTCAGAGCCTTCTAAGGGCAAAGTCTATCTCCCACCAGCAGTCTAAGGAGAATGCCCAAAGCTACAGAGAATGTACAGAAGGGTGGCCTGTTAGATGGGGGGCAGAGCTGTCCTAACAAAGGACTGAGCTCTCTGAAGGGACAGCCACACCCCACACTGACTGGGGAGTGACTATGACAAAAATATGGGGGACCTTTAAGGGAGACAGGCTTGCCCCACTCTAGATATGCACTGCAATGAAGGGGGAGAATTTTCCCTGAACATAAGTGGGTACTTGTCCCACCTCTTTTACTACCAGGGGAGACAGAGTGAGTTACCTAGTTGGCAAAAAACAGCCATTTGTTTATGCTTCTTCAATGAATGGTGCCAATCTAAGAACCCAAGAAGGAGATTTGACCTCTCTTCCTCCATCTTTCCCTACCTGGAGAAGTGTGTGGCTTTGCAGATTCTAGTATACCCTCATGTACATTGTTCTGAGGTCAGTCTGGGAGCTGAGAAATCAATAAGCCTTTCTGGGCTCACTCCAAGTATTTGCTCCCATCACAAAGGTGACCACTTGCCATTCATCCCATTCATCTCACTCCTTTGTCTCAGTTTAGAATCAAAAGAGATAAGGGAGATATTGATTGTGCTTCCTCAAAATCCCAGGTACAAAAAAGTGACAGTTATAATTATTAATATCACCATTGTTGTACTTCTGAGGCAAATTTATAATATAAACAGTGAAATCCGAGGATTTCCATCTCCATTGGTTTAGTCAGAGATGCCCTGATGGGTTTGAGTCATAATCAAGAAGGACACAAACCCCAACACCATAATCCCAAGAGTTTAAAGTCCAAAAGATCAAATTCTGACTGACTGGATACAAAAACTCAGGCCAGATATCTGTTGCATACAAGAGTCTCATCTTATCTTAAAAGATAAAAAAGGACTCAGGGTGAAGGGATGGTCATCTATAAAACAGGCAAATGGAAATCAGAAAAAAGCAGGGGTTGCAATCCTATTTGCAGATACAGTAGGTTTTAAACCAACACAGATACGGAAAGATAAGGACGGACACTCTTATTTGTCAAGAGAAATACTCAACATGAAGATATTTCAAATTTAACATTTATGCACCCTACCAAGATACTCCTCAATTTATAAAGCAAATCCTAACAGATATAAACAATTTGATATCTTCCAGCACTATAATAATTGGAGATTTTAACACCCCTTTGGCAGCTCTGGATAGATCCTCCAAGAAGAAACTAAACAAAGAAATAATTGACTTAAACTTGACCCTAGAGCAAAAGTATAGCAGACATCTACAGAACATTTCATCCTAACAAAACTGAAAATACATTCTTCTCATCAGCCCATGGATCATCTCCCAAAACAGATCATATCTTAGGACACAAGTCTAATATCAGCAAATTTAAAAGAATAGAAATTATTCCTTGTATCTTTTGGATCATCACAGAATAAAAGTTGAACTCAACAGCAGTAGGAATCTTCATACTCAAACTAAGCCATGGAAACTAAACAACCTTATATTGAATGATAACTGGGTCAAAAACAAAAATAAGAAGGAAATCACCAAATTTTTAGAACAAAATGACAATGAAGACACAAATTATCAAAACCTGTGGGATACTACAAAGGCAGTCCTAAAATGGAAATTTATAGCATTGGAAGTCTTCATAAAGAAAACAGAAAAAAAGGAAGTTAACAACTTAAAGGATCATCTCAAGGGACTGGAAAAGGAAGAACATTTCAACTCCAAACCCAGCAGAAGAAAAAAAAAATAACCAAAAAAAATTTTTTTTTTTGAGACAGAGCCCAAGCTGTCCCCCTGGGTAGAGTGCCATGGCATTACAGCTCACATCAACTTCCAACTCCGGGGCTCAAGCAAGTCTCTTGCCTCCACCTCCCAAGTAGCTGGGACCACAGGCACCCGCCACAACGCCCGGCTATTTTTTGGTTGCAGCCGTCATTGTTGTTTGGCGGGTCGGGGCTGGGGATTTGAACCTGCCACCTTAGGTGTACGTGGCTGGCGCCTTAGCCGGTTGAGCTATAGGTGCCGAGCCTATTTCTCACATTTTCTTTCTCCACTCATTGTTAACAGGCACTTAGGCTGATACCCTATCTTCACCATTGTAGATCATGATACGATACACATTATAAGTGAAGGTGTCTTTTTGATATAATGTCTTCTTTTCATTGGGAACAGATACCCAGTACCGGGATTCCTGAATTGAATGATAGGTCTACTTTTAGTTCTTCTAAGAAATATCCATAGTGTTTTCCTATATAATTTCTTTAAAGTATTTAAAATATTCTTTATTTTTAGAGAATGTGTGTATATGTATATAACAAATTCTTATTTTTTAAAGCTTTTTTTAGGAAATCAGAAAAATACCATACATTTCTAAGGAAGTACTACAAAAGAAAGATAATGGTATAGTATTTATGTTTCGTTTTGTTTGTTTGTTTTATTGAGACAAGGCCTTTGTTTGTTTTATTGAGACAAGTAAGCTCTGTTGCTGGGTTGGAGTACAGTGCCATTGTCACAGTTCACTGCAGACTCCAACTCCCAGGGCTCAAGTGATCCACATGCCTCAGGCTCCCAAGTAGCTGGGATTCCAGGCACGCACCTGGCTAACTTTTCTAGTTATTGTAAAAACAGGATCTTGTTATTGCCCAGGCTGGTTTCATACTCCTGGGCTCAAACAATCCTGATGCCTCTGCCTCCCAAACTCTTTGGATTCCAGCCAGGGGTGAGCCACTGCACCTAGCTAGTATTTATGGTTTTATTATTCTTAAAAAATGGTTTCACAGAAAATATAACACTATAATTCCATAGACATGCACTGATAACATTTTTAAAAATCTCCTTTTAGTTTTTTGTCATCTATCATCTATGTTTTTAAAAGTTAGACTTCTTTTTATACTATATATTACAGTGCTACATATTCACATCACTATAAGTTATTTGAAGACTTATTTTAATGTATACATATTCTATCCCTTGGTTATTTAATAATTTATAATACCTTACATATGGTAATCCAGGTCTCATATCAGTTTTTATTTAGAAAAATGTTAACAATTCTTTTTGATGACTATTAAATTACTTTGTAAATTTTTCAGAAGTCTCTTTGAGATTTTAATTAAAATTATAATAGGCTTTTAAATTAATTTTAAATACTTGGTGCTTTTTACAAATACATTTTAAAATTATAAAATGTTAAATATTATACTTTAAATATTTTTAAGTCACCTCATTTAATGTTACTTCTGAAAATTTTCAAGTAACTTTTGTTTTTTTTTCCTCATATGACTAAAGTAGTCATGTTAGAGAATTAAAAATAGATAAATATTACCAAGGGCTTACCATTCTGTTCCCATTTGGATACCTTTGATTTCCTTCTCTTGTCTGATTGCTGTGGTTAGGACTTCCAGAATTATGTTAAACAGAAGTGGTTACAGTGGACATACTTGTCTTGTTACACTTTTTAGGAAGAATGCTTTGAACTTTTCTCCATTCAGTATGATTTTGGCTATGGATTTGCCTTATATAGATTTTATTATATTGAGGCTAGTTCCTTCTATGGCTAGTTTATTGAGGGTTTTTATCATGAAGTCATGGTAGATTTTATCAGATGCTTTTTTTTTTTTTTTGCATCTATTGAGATAATCCAAGATAATCCAATTGTTTTTAGGGCAGTGCCTGTAGCTCAAAGGAGTAGGTAGGGCACTGGCCCCAGCCCCTGCCAAAAACTACAAAAAAAAAAAAAAAAAAAGGAAAGTTTTTGTTATGTAGTGAATCACATTTATTTATTTGCGTATGTTCAACTATTCTTGCATTACTGGGACAAAACCCACTTCTTCGTGGTGAATTTTTTTTTTTTGATGTGCAGATTCATTTTCATTAGTATTTGGTAAGGATCAATTCATGAATAATACTGGTCTGTAGTTTTCTTTTTTTGTTATGTCCACTTCTGATAGAATAAGTGAGGGAGGAAGGATTTCCTCCTTCTTGCTGTTATGAAACAGTTTCAGTAGATCAGTGTCTGTTATTCTTTGTAAGACTTGTAGACTTCAGCTGTGAATCTATCTGGTCTTGGGCTTTGTTCTTATTTTGGGGGGGGTATTACTTTTTCAATCTTGCTACTTATTGTTGGTATTTTCAGGTATTTCTATTTCTTCCTCATTCAAATTTGGGAGGTTGTGTGTTTTTTCAAAAAATTTTATCCATTTCTTCTAAATTTTCTAATTTGTGTGTATAGAGGTTTTCATAGTAGTTTTGGATGGTATTTTTCATTTATGTGGTATCAGTTGTGATGTTTCCTTTTTCATTTCTCACTATAGCTCATTTGAATCCTTTCTTTCTATCCTTTGTCAATTTAGCTAGAGGGCTATTGGTTTTGCATATCTTTTCATAGAACCAACTTTTCATTTTGTTAACCCTTTGTATTGGTTTATTGCTTTCCATTTCATTAATTCTGTTCTAATCTTTGCTATTCCTTTTCTTTGGCTAGCTTTGTGTTTAGTTTGTTCTTGTTCTTTTTTTTAGTACCTTATAGTACAATAATAGGTTGTTTGTTTGTGTTCTTTTCTGCCATGTTGATGTAGGCATTTAATCCTATAAAATTCTTTCTGAGCAGTGCTTTTGTGTATCACAGAGATTGTGTAGCTTGTGTTATTTTGGTCATTCGATTACAAAAATGTAATAGATAATCTTCAAAATGGGAAACGATATTTGCATGTTATGAATCTGACAAAGGATTGATAACTATAATCTGTCCAGAACTCAAATTACTCAACAACAAAAAAAGAGCAAACAATCCTATCTGTCACTGGTCAAAAGACATGTCTTTGTAATACTGATAGAATTCAGTCTTCTCTCTGAAGCAGACAGACAAATGGCTAACAAACACACAAAAAATTGCTCATCATCTCTAATTATCAGACAAACACAAATCAAAACCACCCTGAGATATCACCTGACCCCAGTGAGAACAGCCCACATCACACAGATGTGGAGAGAGGGAAACACTTTTCTACTGTTGGTGGGACTGCAAACTAATAATTGCACCTCTTTGGAAAGAAGTATGAAGAATCCTCAAGGAATTCAAAATAGAGCTCCCACTTGATCCCACAATTTCATTACTACACAACTACCCAGTATAAAAACATCTTTTTTTTTTTTTTTTTTTTTTTTTGCAGCTTTTGGCTGGGGCCTGGTTTGAACCCACCACCTCCAATATATGGGGCTGGCGCCCTACTCCTTGAGCCACAGGCGCCACCCTAAAAACATCATTTTTCATTGTTTACCACACTTAATTTATAATCTCCAAGATGTGGAAACAACCTAAGTGCCCATCAAACCAGGAATGGATTAACAAACTTTGGTATATGTATACCATGGAATACTATTCAGTCGTAAAGACAGAGACTTTATATCTTTTATATTGAACTGGATGAAGTTGAAGCACATTCTTTTTAGCAGAGCATCACAAGAATGGAAAAACAAGATCCAATGTACTCAATACTAATATGAAGCCAATAGATGATCTAACACATGCCCACATTAAGAGAAAAACTCAATTCAATTCAAGTTGGGGGCCAGCGAATGAGGGAGGGAGAAGGGAGGAGAGAAGGGGATGGGTATGTTCCCACTTAATGGTCTCAATGTAAGGGTATATGGCATGCCTCTTGGGGGTAGGACACTACTACAAGAGGGACTCTACCTAATAAATGTAAACATTGTAACCTAGTTGCTTGCACCCTCCCATTAACCTGAAATTAAAAAAAAATAAAAATCAATCTTATTTCAAATTTGATTTTGTCATTGATTCAAGGATTGCTAAGTAGCAGGTTGTTTAACTTCCATGTTTGTGTAACATTAAGAGTTCCCTTTGAAACTTATTTCTAGTTTTATTTTACTGTGGTCTGAGAAGATACATGGGGTGATTTTGATATTTCTAAAGTTGCTGATACTTGTTTTGTGGCCTAACATATGACCTATTTTGGAAAATGTTCCATGTGCTCATGAGAAAAAGATATGTTATGTAGTTTGAGTGTAGAATGATCTTTAAGTGCAAAGTACATTTTCTTTAGAGTTTTGTTTATGTCTAATGTTTCTGTGTTGATTTTTTGTCTTAATGATATATCTAGTTATCAGTGGAATGATATATCTAGTTGTCAGTGGAATGCTAATATCCCCAGTTTTTATGGTGTTTCTGTTTATTTCTTTCCTTAAATCTAGGTGTATTTGCTTTATGAATCTGGAAGTTCCTGTGTTAGGTATATATACAGAGGGTGCCCTAAAGGTATATGCATTTTAAGGAAGGAAAAAACTAAATTTAAATTGTAATACTTAATATATACTGATAACACAAGATGAATAAATACCACATTGAGTACCTCTTGTAACTGCAGAAGTCAAACGGACTTGAGTATTACAAATTTAATACTGTTTTTTTCCTTCCTTAAAATGTGTATACATTTTTTGGCACCCTTTGTATATTTAGGTATAACTATGTATACCTTCTTATTACTATTGTTGATTTAAAGTATATTTTATCTGATATGAGAATAACTACTTCTGTTTGCTTTTGGGTTCTGTTTGCATGGAACATTTTTGCCTCCCTTTATTCTGAGTCTATGCAAATCTTTATGAGTTCAACAGGTATTTTTTTAAGATAGCATATATTGCATTGTTAGTTTTTAATTGATTCTGCCAATGTATGTGTTTTATGTAAGGACCATTCCCATTCAATGTTAATACTGATATGTGAGATACTGTCCCAGTAATCATGTTCATTGCTACCTAGTGGCTTTGTTTTCACCTTTTTGTTACTGTTCGTAAGAGCTATGAATTTTTACCTTTGTTTTCACACTGGTAGATATCAATTGTTCTGCTCAATATGTGAAGCACTTTTAAGGATTTCTTGTAGAGCAGGTCTAGTGGTGACAAATTGCATTAGTCTTTGCTTGTACGAAAACTATTTCTCTTTTAGTAGTGACACTTAGTATTTGCAAGATATAAAATTCTTAGCTGATAGTTTTCTGTTTAAGAACACTAAAGACAGGACTTTGTTTCCTTTTGATTTATAAAGCTTCCTCTGAGAATTTTGCTGTTAATCTGATTGGTTTTCTTTGTAAATTACTTGTTGCTTTTGTCATGCAGATTGTAGGATTTTCTCCTTCAGTTAGCCTTTGATCAGTCTGATGACTGCATGCCTCAGAGACATACTGTTTGCAATGAATCTTTCAGGGCTTTCATGACCTTCTTATTTGTGGATGTCTAAATCTCTAGCAAGACCAAGGAAGTTTTCCTCCATTATTTCCTCAAGTAGGTTGTCCATGCTTTTTTGCTGTTTCTTCTCCTCAAGGACATCTATAATTCCTATGTTTGGTTATCGTACACAGTCCTGGGATTCTTGAAGACTTTGTTTATTCTTTATGATTCTTCTTTTTTTTTATTGTTATTTTTCTTTTTTTCCTTCTTGATTCTTATTTCTTCATTTTTGACTATAAAGTCTTATTTTCAATCTCAGAAATTCTTTCTTCTTCTTAGTCTAGTGTTATTAAAACTTTCCACCATGTTCTGTTCTTCCCTAAATGATTCATTTCCAGAAATTCTATTTTTTAACTATATATATATCTTTAGTGAATTTATGAGTGGAATTCATGAATTTTTTTTGTTTCCTTTGTATTGGTTTTCAATTTTCTCATAGATCCCATTGCGCTTACTTGGGATTCATATTTTAAATTCCTTATTCAACACTTCAAAATTTTCTTTTTGGTTGCAGTCTATTACTGGGGAGTTATGGTGAACATTTTAGGGTGCTGACACTGGTTTTTCATATTGCCAGAATTCTTATGCTAGTTCCTTCTCATCTGGAACATTTCCCCTTATCTCAAAGCACATTACTTTTCAGTTTACCTGTTCTTCTCTCCCAGGAACTCTCCTTCTCAGTGTGAGTAATCTCAATTCCCTAGTCCCTCAGATGGTATGCTTGAGACCTGGGCAGACTAGACCAAGACTGAGCTGGAATTTTGCTCTCAATACTCCCTGGGTTCTGATACTGGCTGTGATAGTGAGAGGGAGGTTACTCTCCTGCTTCAAAAGAATGCTCAGGCAGGAGATGGGTAGATGCACTGTGAGCCTGTGACAGGAGGAACAGGCCTCTCTTAACAAGATTGCAGAGGTGGCAAATATAGGACACACACATCACTCATACCTCCATCTCTTGTCAATGGCAGCAATCTCTGCCCTTTGGAGACACAAAGGTGTCCAGATTCCCAGCCCCCACCTTGGCTCGGTTGCAACAGACGTGGTGGAGGCAGCTTAACCCAATATATGTAGGTTTGGCAGACTGGCCGTGCAGCATGGCTGAAATGCTCTAGCAGTGGCAGTGTGAACTTGCTCCCATGGATAGTGAGTCCTTGCATAAGAGATAGGCAGTTTGAGTTCAGGAAGAGGACTGCTAGCCCTGCCCTCCCTCAGTGGAAGCAATATTTTTGTCCTTGGGGCATATGAAAGAACCTACTGCTTCTTTTTAGTGGGAAGAGAGGGAGCCCCAAGCTCCATGGAAGGCTAAGCATGATAGGTACTCTGTCAGAAGTGGAGCATCTGCTCTCAGGTGTCCTGGCTTCCTGATTTGTAGAACACTTTTTAGTCCCAAGGAGAAACAGGCTTTCAGACACAGCTGCCTCTGTGTCAGTATGTGGGAGAGAGGAAGAGGAGGAGACAGCTATAGATGGTGGGGAGTGTCTGTACCAGGAAGGGCACAGACAACTTTGGATCATGAGCCAGGGGATCTCTTGTGCAGGAGAGTATGCATTCCACTTTTGTCTGTACAAAAAAACATTCATGGCACATCCCAGTCCCCCTGGCGCTGCTTACCTCACAGGTTAGAACTCTGGAGAGTTCTACTCTCTTGTTTACTCATGCCTTTGTGGTTGTCACAGTCCAAGTAGGCAGTAGGGAATGTTCTTGTGGGATCCAATGGCATGGAGATAGGGACTATGATTTCCCTAGCTTGACAGAAGTACTCTGCATGTGTGTAGGGACCCACAGTCTCAGTTATGGGCTCCAGACTCAATTCAGATCCATGGTGAGGGGAAACAACCCAAATGGCTCTGCAGCCCAGTGCTCTGTTCCCAAGAATCTGTAAGTTCACCAATGGCAGTGCCTGGATTTGTCAAGGCAGCAGCGTTCAATGACAGATCGGGAACTGGAGACCACCACAGGTGTGAGGAGAAGAAAGGTAAGCACTCCCACCTACCCTTTCCACCAGTTTCCCAATCCCTTGAAGATTGGTCTCTGCCAAAGTTTTCTCCTCTGCCTTGTTCTGCTCCACCTCTTCTTACATGGGACCTCCAATAAGGGAAGGTTCTGGCTCTGTTCCTTCAGAATTTCACCTGAAACAACTTATTCCACTTGGGATGATCTGTTGACTGATGCCACTAGTGAGCCATTTTCCCTTCCTCCATTTCTTCCAGGAATTGTTTTTCTGTGCTTCATCTATTTCACTGGGTATCATGTCTTCCTGGCTCATCCATGTTTTCACAAATGACAGGATTTCCTTCTTCTTTTTTCTTTTTTTTGTGGACAGTGAGTTTATTCCAGACATTCACACTCTGTGACAACCTCACACTCCAAGAGACGCAGACACTTAGGGATCCATTTATAGGCCAGTAGTTGTAAAGATATTTTAATAAACAAGATTCTCCCTTGTTTTTAGATGATCTAGTAGGTTATAACTACAGTCTCTTAACTCAGGGCTTCATTTTTATAAAATGAGTTTCTAATCCCCAACCCAGGCCAAGTCCATAATTCTATACCTTCTGATAGCAAGGCACCTACTTCTTATTTCCTTCTTTTTTAAAGGAGAATAATGTTCTATTATGAGTATAAATGTATGTATACACTTCACATTTTCCTTTTCTAGTCATATGTTGATAAATACTTAGGCAAATTCCATATCTTGGGCATTGTGAATAACACTGCAATGAACATGAAAATGCAGTGAAGCTTTCTCTTTGATTTCATTTCCTTTGGCTATACCTCAGAAGTGGGAATGCTGGATTATATAATAGTTTTAAGTTTAATTTTTTGAGAAATCATCATACTGTTTATTTTATATTAATTGACATTCATACCAGCAGTCAAGGTTTCCTATTTCTCAACATTTTTTGTCAATACCCGGTATTTTTTGTTCTTTTGATAGCAACCTTTCTAAGAGGTGTGAAGTGATAGCTCATGTAGCTTCAATTTGCATTTCCTTGTTTATTAGTAATCTAAGCACCTAAATAGCCTTAGGACTAAATTGTTCAGGAAAAGAGGGGAATATAAAGAAAGACAAGGAAAAGAAATGAATGGAATGGGAAGGAAAAGAAAACCAGAACATAATATCACAAATACAAATATAAGATTATTTTTTAACATCATAAAATAATAGTAAAACAAAAAACAGTCAACATAATTAAAGGTTTATAAGTAAGAAACTTGGGCAGGATGAAATACTTTAATAGAATTTGGCTAAAATATACTGGAATTTAGGTAAAGGAAAAGAAATCTGAAGTCTTAAGATCAGAAATTTCAAATTTGCCTTGGTCTATTCTATCTCTTTTTACCTTCCTTTAATAGCATTTTAAACATACATGTCCTTATTTATTAACTAAGTGCTCTAATAATAATAGAGATGTAAATAGCTTTCAGTAGTAGGAAACTTTTCTAGAGCCGTCTAGTCCCTCTGTTGTTTTGGGGGGAAAAAAAATATAAGTAGATAAATAAATGCCCTCTCTTAAATCTTGCAAATATATGTTTTAAATAAGACCCATAACCAAAAGAAAAATAATATAAGTAGATAAATAAATGCTCTCTCCTAAATCTTGCAAATATATGTTTTAAATAAGACCCATAAGAAGTTTTCCAGCATTGAAATCAGAAAAATTGTGCCCAAACTTAAAAAGATCTCAGAAGAGAAAGATAAGATTACAAGATAAAATTCCTAAAGCCAAACATCACCAACCGAGAATGACAGCCTCTTTTGAAAACAGTTTTTATGGATCATGTGGTGTTGTTAGGGGAAAATGATAGGATAGCAAGAAATTAAAAGAGATTTGAAAAGATTTTACAATATGGACAAACTTATATGAAAATGTATCCTTTATGTCACACTTGAGATATCACAATCATTGATCCCAAGATATCGAAATCAAAGTGTATTATGAGATGAATAAAGTATCCTGAAATTCTACAAACCGCCTGAGACTTTCTTCTCTACATTATCAAGGTAATAAATGCATTGGTGTCCCAAGGCCATTAACACAAAGTGATGTTTAGACATCTTCAACCAGATACCTCTTGAATAGAACAGATACCTTAACAAGATACCTCTTGAATAGAATCTGATAAATTTTATAGCCAGACCTAGAGAAGGTAAACAGGAATCAACCAGCAACTAATAGGAGGATGAGCGGTCAGAGAAAAATGACGTCAAGGCCAGAGAGGAAATTAACACTACTGGGATTTAAAATAAATATCCAGAGTCCAGAGTGATTATATTAATTCAAAGAAGTTAGCTAATCTAAATTCCAAAAGAACAAAAGAATTGACTAGAAATTTCAGTTCTCTGCAGAGTTCAGTCCCACTTCATGTCACTGTGGTCTTCAGTGATAATTCTGGGAAAACATTTGTCTTATTTAAAATAAGGGCAGTAAAGTAAGAATTGGACATATATTTGCTATACTTATTTTAATTATAGCAATTAACTTTGGCAGTGGCAGAAACACAAATTATATGTTAGTACAAAACTGGAGATAGAAAAGGGAAAATAGACAGACAAAAGAGCTCTCCTAAAGTTTGAAGAGGATTTTGTTTATGGAATACATGGTCTTCATACATGTCCCAAAGTTCAAAACGTAGTGCTGAAGTGTCTAACAAATGCTAAGAAAAAAGAAGTATAACTAGTGTAAAAGGAAGAAGTGATGATTAGTCATCTCTTATTCCCTTATCTTAGCTTTGACATAAGAAGAAATTTAAATGAAGAAATGAATGGATGAATGAATAAACAAATAAATAAAATGAGATAATCTCTGAAGAGAAAGGAATTAAAATAATTATTCTCTCTAAAATAAAGTACTTTTCATCCTCTAAGAAAACTCATAGTAGGGACCTGAGTAATCCTCAGGTCTGGATATAAATCTACCAAGCCTGTTAGCAAAAACTTATATCAATGAACTAAGAGAATATGAATGGACATACTACCAGATAAACATCACATTAAAGCAACAATATACATGCATAATAAATAAATATCAAGGAAGATCAAATGTAATATTTAGATAAAGAAGAAATTAGAATTAATTCATCAGTAACTGAAGGATTGAAAAAGAATTTTTTAAGTGTGACAGTATAGGAAAATAGGGTAGAAGTATTAGGATGATACCAATTCCATTAGGATAGGAATTTTTGACTGTCTTCATTCTTGTATCTCCTATGTCTAGAAAAATATCTGACAAAGAATAGGTAGTGAATAAAAATCATTAAATGAATGAATGAGTAGGATAAGTAAGGGAGTTGTCAATGATATAATAGTACAAAAGGGCATATTATTCAAATAAAATATGAAAGTATTTTTATAAAAATAGAAACAGAATGGTGACAGAGTAAAGGCAGAGCAGCACAAAGTGCACGTGGGAACTGAACAATAGAGAATTGAAAGCATAAAAATAATTGAACGTAAAAAGGTACATAGAAATATAACAAGAAATAGGAAGAGGGGAAAGATAGGAATAGAAGGCATAAAATATTAAAATTATAAAAAAAGAGTGGCAGAACCTGGCAAAAATTGAGAACTTTTTATAACATAACAAAGTACAAGGTGACAGAGGCAATAACTAACATGCATGTTGCAGGTTCTGATCTAATAACAGTTAAAAACAGAGCTGGGATTTGAACATAGGCCATTTGACCCCAGAGCCTCTGTTTTTAATCACTATACTATGTACTATTACGAAGACACATATCTCTACTTTAATATTTTAGAAGTAAATATGAAAATAAAATAGGAGTTTCAGGAAGCCATAAGAAGTTTAGAATTTACATTTAAAAAAAAATTGGACAGAATCTCACTCTGATACCTTGTCGCTCACTGCAATTTCAAACTCCTGGGCTCCAGGGATCCTCCTGCCTCAGCATGCTGACTAGCTGGGACTATGGGTATGTATACCACAATACTTAGCTAATTTTTCTATTTTTAGTAGAGACAGGGTCTCGTTCTTGGTCAGGTTGGTTTCGAACTCCTGAGCTCAAGGGATCCTCCTACTTTGGCTTCCAGAGTGCTAGGATTATAGGTATGAGACAGTGCACCCTGCCTAGAATTTCCTTTTCCTTTTATTTTATTCATTTATTTGTATATAATATGCCACATTTATAAAACAATGACAGCTCCATGATGGATCTTTGCCTATGTTTATTCACTGTTATATCCTAAGCATCTATGTGCCTGGGACATGGTAAGTATTCAAAAGTATTTCTTAAATACATTTTTGGCAGTTATTATTTTGTTATCATTTACCATTGCTCATAAGACAATTTTGTCCAGCAAAGAAAAAAATTAAACATTGAGTCATTTTATTTCTGGATATTTTCAAGTATCCAATAGTTTAGCAATGCATAGACATAGTTAAGCCTTAAAAAATAACAAGAGAATTTGAGCATTTGGTTGGGAAATCTAAATAAGAAAAAATTTACAGATAAATGAATAGCAATACTCCAAATACTCATGAATAGCAATATGGTAAAAATGCATATGTTGTCTTATCAAATCCTATCTGATCAAACATAGAAGGCTATAAATAAAGTCTTTGCATAAAAATACAATTATGCCTTTTGCATAAAAGGATGGTATGACGGACATAACATTAATAAGCCATGTACTTTGTCTTGACTTTGTCTTTAGTGAAGGACTAGCATAAATCTATTATTGATTTAGTTAATGTAATTCTCAATTTAAACAAAAAGATTATGCATTATCCACTTTAAATAATTAAAAATTTTCATTTGAAATCATAGATTTTCAAACATGTATCATGGTATATTCCAAATGTCTCCATTATTTTCTCTATTTGGCTTAATTTTAACTATAATCATTTTCCCTTAGCAACAAAAAGATCTAAATTATTGTTATTAGGCTGCCATACATTTCTAATATTTAAATCAAAATAGGTGCAAAAAGTTTGTCTTTAAAGTCCTTCAAAATATTTGGCTCTTCTATAGTGATTGAAACAAACTTTTATAAACTAGCAATGTTTTCATCCAAAGGGAATGCAATTTTTCTCAAAACACTAGAGGGAAAAAACTTAAATAAAAATAAGAACATATTTGGCTCAGCACCCATAGCACAGTGGTTACGGTGCCAGCCACATACACCAAGGCTGGGGAGTTTGAACCTAGCTGAAGCCAGCTAAACAACAACAACTGCAACAAAAAATAGCCAGCTGTAGTGGTGGGTGACTGCAGTCCCAGCTATTTGGGAGGCTGAAGCAAGACAATCACTTAAGCCCAAGAGTTTGAGGTTGCTGTGAGCTGTGACACCACCACACCCTACCAAGGGTGACATAGTGAGACTCTGTCTCCAAAAAACAACAACAACAACAACAACAACAACAACAAAACCAGACTTAAGGAAAAACTGTTTACCAAGTCAAATAACTCCAGGCAAAGTCAGTAGTTATACAAGACAATGCAAACTGAAGTTTTCAATATGAAAACATATTTGAATAGTCAAATATATTGATACAACATCTCTGTAAATTGCTTATGAATCTTAGCTATGGTTCAAGGATAAATGAGGAAAGTGAGCATAATTGTCAGATATTCTTGAAGTGTAAACACATAATACAAGATTTTATGTTAGGTAAAGTATATACAAAAATGACTGTATAGGGCTAAAATTTTTAAAATATGAAAATAGAATGTTGACAAGGGAATAGTTACAACATAGAGCCTCGTAAAAGGAGATGAACATTTATAAACAATTTTCATATTTAAACATGCTTATTGAATTCCCATTCTAAAACCTGTTTCTATCCTTCCATATATCCATAACTGGTATTTTTACAAGATGTATTGGCATGTAAATAGAAGGTGCTACTCACCCAGTTTTCAAACTTTAAGAATTCTTCAATGCTCCCTGGAGGTTCTGGTATTTTCTAATAATGTAAAATCAATATTGTTTATTGACATAAAGTCAGATTGTTCATAATGCTTATATGCAATTTGCTTCAATAAAATATAATATTCTACTAAGTTATCATTTTTAGAGATGTAAGATATTATAAAATGTTCACTTTACAAAGTCCCTGCACTTTGAAAAGGGACAAAGTTAAATGTTTAGATTCTGAGCCTCAAGTTTTTTTTTTTTTTTATTGAATGGTAACTATGTACATTAATGCACTTCTGGGGTACACTGTGGGGTTTTCACATACAATCTGAAACACCTCCATCAAACTGGTTAACATAGCCTTCATGTCATGTCATGTTATTGTTTTAAAACGTTCACATTCTACTCTTAGAAAGATTACCTTGTACCCTCGTAAGATAAACCTCAGACGTGATCCCTCCCTCCACCCATTCCCTCCTCCCCTCTCCCTGTATTCTTACGCTGTTGTTAGGTTGTAGATTTATAAAAATATTTTAATGTGATTAGAAATTTTCTTTAAGTTCCAACCAATGTCTTCAGCCATCATAAATTGCCTAGGAGTGCCATAGTGTTACATTTTACTCATAGTTCCATCAGATTACAGAAGTAAGGAGTTACCATTTTAAGAAACCCCAGCAAAGGACAGAGATAACAAATGATACGGTGGAGGCTGTAATTTGTAATTACATCTGTGAGTACCGTCACATGTTTGCTGCTTCTTGATTTCAGTCAGCATGAAGTAATTACGTGTTCCAGATTGGAGTGTGCTCAAAGTTCTGTTTAAAAACTTCATGCAGATTCCCCACTTAGCTCTAAGAAAAATCTGCTCCTAATGGGATGCTCCCCTCCGGCATGCCATAAATGGACGCCCCAGAGATCAGAATAGCTAATAAGTAGAACAGCTTAAGAATAGCTTCTCACAAATCAAACTGGGAACAAATGTGAGAGCCACATAGCAGTAACCAAATATATGCTTCCCCGAATCATATAACACACTGAAGCTCTGAGCATGTCCTATTAACAGATTCAGGTTGGATCCTCTCCGTGGGTCCTTGTAACGCAGAGATTAGAAAATGAAAATGGCTTTACAGGGCCAAGAAACCAAGGGGAATAGTAAACAAAAAATATTTAACCCATTTTGCCCTCATGGATATGATGGTTACATTTGTCTGTGTGTTTTGTTTAGGCCTTGCACACTTGGATGCATGGAGAGGTGAGCATAACAATCCTTTCTAGATTGGCTTGGAGCTCTTTTTTCAGCTGCTACACTTGCACATTTATCTTTGAGGTTGTGAAAAGCCACGATTGAAGGTTGCTGTCGTGACTGCCAGCAGAGGGGTCCCTGCTTAGGGCAGGCAGTAAAAGTCGTGAATGTTCATGGGGTGGTTCAAGGAGATTGAATTATCCGGGAAATCACAGCTGGTATAATTCTTCTGTTTTCCTGCTCAGAATTCTCAGTGGCCCTACCCTGTCCTTCAAATCCCTTCCCCTTTACAAACTGAAGGAGGGTTCTGTGTGCCTCTTGGATCAGGAAGGTTCTTGAGGAGGAAGTATGAGTGATTTTTGTCTCATAGGAAACCAAAGCTGAATTGATTAAGTATCAAAGTACAAAAGTTCTGTAGGTACATACTGAAGACTTTTCAGCTGGATGGATTAAATTAGGTCATCGCTAAAGAATCTCAGATTTGGTCCTCTGCACACATCCATACAAAAATCTTTGGTATGGAGTGAGGGACTTTGTTTTGGGGAGAGTGAGAATCTATTTACATGAAGGTTCCTATTTCTGACTTCATTCCTTACCTACCTTATGTACTGAACTGTGATGAATAACTCAGCACAGAGCATTAAACCAATATATTATTGGTGATAAGCATCAATGAACGGAGAAAGGTGCCCACATCTTGGACTAAGAACTGCGTAATATTTGCTGTCTCAGGTGTGTGACTTGGAGACATTCTCTTAAACTGACCCTAGGCTCTTCCTTTGGACTTAATGACAGTAATAACAACACCAACCACCCTACTCCTTAGGTGATTTTCCATCATGAGGATGGAAAAGACAGTGTTTGAAAATACTTCGTCATCTGTCAATGACATTATTACCTTGGCAACAATATTCATTATTGTTCCTTCTACTGGATAACAACACTCGGAAAGCGTTGTTATTTCCCAAGCCCGTTCTCAACTATTCTGTGGAGGGATTCTGAATTGTTTCAAATGGACAATGATTGACATTTTATCCCCCTCTGCTTTGTGTGCATATATACTCCAAAAATACCCAATGCAAAACCCTTGGCATATATCTAATCATTGTTTCAAGATCTGGAGCCAGCTTTCTCTTTTGTATCCTACAGACCAGTGTAGGCTCAAATCCCCCTTGGACTCACTGCATCTTATTTTACGTGGCATTGCTTAAGATATATACAAGCAGTTATGTATTTGAGTACTTATTCATCTGGTTTTGCTCGATCTTCAGAACTTCATAAAACATTGAAAAATTCTGCGTGACCTCAGGCATGTCACTCAATCTTTTCAGGTCTTGGTTTCCTCATTTATAAAGTGAAAGAGGTTATATATTTTTTAAAACAAATGAACGCTTTTGTTTCTTAAAGATATCTATATTTTTTAAACAAATGCACACTTTTTTAGATACTATAAACTCATGCTTGAAGCAATTTTTTTTTTTGAGACAGAGCCTCAAGCTGTCCCCCTGGGTAGAGTGCTGTGGCATCACAGCTCACAGCAACCTCCAACTCCTGGGCTCAAGCGAGTCTGCTGCCTCAGCCTCCCAAGTAGCTGGGACCACAGGTGCCTGCCACAATGCCCGGCTATTTTTTGGTTGCAGCTGTCATTGTT
>CAUYTI010122943.1:0-17807 GCA_963575145.1 Galago senegalensis | reverse complement strand
GGACCCGCCAAACAACAATGACGGCTGCAACCAAAAAATAGCCGGGTGTTGTGGCGGGCACCTGTAGTCCCAGCTACTTGGGAGGAGGAGGCAAGAGACTCGCTTGAGCCCAGTAGTTGGAGGTTGCTGTGAGCTGTAATGCCACGGCACTCTACCCAGGGGGACAGCTTGAGGCTCTGTCTCAAAAAAAAAAAAAAAAAAAAGGAATTTATTTGCCTTCACCTGCATTATCCCACTTAATTTTCATGACAACCTTGTGATGTAATTATTATCCCAGTTAACAGATCTGAAAATCAAAGACTTGGAAAGGGAAAGTCATTGGACCAATTTGCTTACACTGAAAATACGATTAAATGTGATTATGTGGGTAAAGCATTAAGAAGGTAGCCTGGCATATAAATAAACCCAATAAACGAAGCCACCTGTCACTCCAGCCTGCTTACTATTGCCGCTCTTAATTACCACCTGATAAGAGCTGGCACTGCAGCCCAATTGCTGTCTCCACACTGCCAATTTTTTTCCTCATACACGAGGATGTCCTTTCCTACTTGACCATGTTTCTTTAGGATTTTTCCTGTATTTTTTTTTTTTTCCTTTTGGAGTTACACTAGTTAACACATATAGCCAATAGATTATGAGAACAATCTGGATACAACATGTTACTCCATTGATCACCAGGTCACTTGGGGGTGATCTGGCTGGACAATACTTATATTGCAGAGCCGTATAAAATATAAACATAAAAAAAGATTGTCCTTTCAGATAGAGGACTGAGATCCAGTAGTGTTAGTAAGCCGCGGCTCTGGTAGGGCAGACTATGGAAGAAGGTGGAACAGCTGACAAGCTTGCAGAACAAGGATTTTCTCGGGCATGCAATGGGCACACAGGTAAGATCCTTCTTACCTTCAAAAGAGATAAAGTTTACACATACCAGCTCTGGTCAGGGGGACTGTGTTGGAGAGGACAGGGATGTCTATGGTTCCGTGGACTTGGGCTTGAGCATGTGTCTAGACTTTGACTTTTGCACAGGGCAAAGACAGAAGCCATCATGGGGGACATCTTTATTTCTATGTCTTCTGGGTGCTCTCACACAAACAGTTCTTGTTTTCCCAGCTGTTAACCAAGAGGATGAGAATCCCTATTTCCCTTGAGCAGAAGGCTCAGTCTGTCCTATAGATATTTGTGAAGAGTGGGGTGGACTGTAGAGGTTGTGGAGAGAATAGCTGGTTGACCGACACACTTATGATGCTGATGTGTTTTTTTTTTGTGACTGTTTTTTTTTTTTTTTTTTTGAGACAGAGCCTCAAGCGGTCCCCCAGGGTATAGTGCTGTGGAGGACTCAGGACCTCCTGTTAAACTGAGCTCCTGTTACAGCTCACAGCAACCTCCTACTCCTGGGCTCAAGCGAGTCTCTTGCCTCCGCCTCCCAAGTAGCTGGGACCACAGGCACCTGCCACAATGCCCGGCTATTTTTTTTGGTTGCAGCTGTCATTGTTGTTTGGCGGGTCCAGGCTGGGGATTCGAACCCTCCACCTTAGGTGTACGTGGCTGGTGCCTTAGCTGGTTGAGCTATAGGCCCCGAGCCCTGATGTGTGACTGTTGACTGGGTGTTCTCACTGCTCACAGAGTGGGCGCCATTTGCAGAGTTTTAGGAAAGCGTGAGAAAGGAGAAAAGGAGCTAGTCACATTCTGGCCCACTTGGAGACAGTAGCAAAGCTTGTCTCTGAGAGGGTGCTGAATCAGATCTCCTACCCAAGTCAGATGGAAACAGTCTTCCAGAAAGCATAGAAGAGTGAAATCCGGTGGTTGATATCCTGTCAACAGTGTAGGCCAACCAAAGTGCTTGATGTTCCAGCTCTAATTAGCCAGTAGCTGTTTGAAGTGCTACATGTAGGACGTGGAACTCTAGACACCACTTTCATATTGTAGAGTTCAGGATTCAGGGATAGAAGCTCTCCAGTGTGGAGGAGGCAGCTGGAGTGGTGGAAAGACAGCTAAGCGTGGGGTCAGGGGAAACATGAGCAAAATCCATCAGCTTTCTGAATCAATCTGTGATTCCCAAACATATGAACTGAGAGCACAGCCTTAAATATTCTCTAATGTCTTTAGCAGTTCTTCGATTTCAAATCTTAAATCCATTCAACAGGATTCTTATTAAATCCTCTCATAACAAATGACATTTCAGCTATGGAATGAAAAAGTGAGGACCCCTGTGGCCCTAAAATTGGTGATGGCTCATAGCCTCCCAAAGTGTGTAAACATGTATTAATTTCTACAATGTGCTTCAATACAATACATTTTCCTTTTCATCATCACAAAATAAATGATGGAGCTCAATTATCCAGGCTAACTTATTCTATTCTCTAGACAAGTATTTGCTATCGTCATTTGGTTCAAGCAGTAGGAGGTGGACCATGGGTTACCTTATCATGCGTTAGGAACTAGTTAGCTTCAGGAAGACTAAAGTTTGTTTCCTTCCTCACCAGCCACTTGGCAAGTGTATAGCGAGGTCACCAAGGAGGTCTTGTAAACTTACAGATGACTCAGCTGAAAATGGAGGAAAGAGGAGGGGAAGAATGGAACTGGGTATTGGGAGGCCTGGGTGACTTATCCACAGGACTGTGACTTGAAGGTCACTTTTTTGGCTGCTCAGATTCTTTAGCTGTAAATGAAGAATTTGCTTGTGATAATCTCTGAGGTTTCTTCTGCTCTAAGAATTTTAAGATTATAAACCCAACACTACTGCTGAAAAATAGCCCAGAACATATGTTCTTGGGGAAGTAGGTCAGCAATATTGTGTTCAGGGAGAAGAAACACACACATCCATGCTTGGAGCTTTTGGGAGAGAGAAGACTCAAGGCCTGGAATTGCTCACTGACTCTCCTAAGGTCATGCTCCTTAGTTTATAGGCAATGTCTTTAACTTTGAGATATTTTAATGCCCAGATCAGCAGAAATATTCTTTAAAAATGGTGGGGTTTTTTTGTTTTTTTTTTTTTACGGTTAGTAGAAGTCAAAGTTTGTAGACCTGAGACTGAATCCATATTCTAGGAAATGGGTAATGTTTGCTACCTGGTAATAATAAATAAAAGATTTCCATGGCTGTTAGATGTTGACAATATTCATGTGTGCTTCGAGAGCAGATATTTACCTAGAAACAGTCAAGATTTCATTCAGGTTTACATAAATGAAAATAGTGCCAGTTCCTACTTTTCTGAATTCCAAGGAAGGAAAAAAATTGCCATTATTTTTATCCCTGGACATAAGGAAAATGACATTTTCTGAGCTATTTTAAGGTAATGTTGGAAATGGAGATGGGAATAATAGAGGGGGAAACAGAATCTAGTTCTTTATGTTTCTGATTCTTTTTGCAGATGTGACCTATTGGTTTTGACATCAGATGTGTGTGTTTTGGTTTGATTTATAGGGTGGCTAATTCTGAGGATGGAGAAATTTTGGAACATCAATCACAATCTTCATCTGCTTCCTTGTCTGGAATGACTATAATTTGTGGGCTGTACATGTAAATTAGACATTTTCTTTTTCAATAAGGAAACTGAAAAAGTAATGCCTATGTATGCAAACAACACCCACATCTGCTTTAAGAAGAAATGATAGAGTTTTAAGTTTATCTTTTATGAATAGTGACAAGCTTTGTCCTCAGTTATTTATACTCAACAACTTTGTTTTACACTGGAGGTTTGTTTCAATGTTGGAAGGAATAGTCAAATCTAACTAAGAAAATTTGGACCTTGTCTTGATGTTTCGCATTCTTTGCCTTGGGTCTGGAAGTGAGGCAAGTTCCTGGGGGAAGGTAGACAAAGAGTAAGAGTTGACTGGTGGTGGGAAGAGTGTGGGAGAGACTGGGTGGGGTGCCCCCTTCCCTCTGTGACCCCTAGATCACTGGCTTGTATATGACATGAGCCTAGGCAGCCAAGTCCTTCTGGTGGAGAGTCAAGAGTAGATCTTTAAATTTCTGGGCCTTCGGGGCTCAATTTTACAAAAAATGTGTCCTTCCTTTTTCATTACTATAAACAGTCTGCCTGAAATTCACCCTACTGTGAGAGATGACTTAGGATTTGGCTTGCTCTGCTTGTCTTTTTAGTATCTTCAGTTCAAGAACAACAAATCAGCCAGGTGTGGTGGCTCAAACCCATAATCCCAGCATTTTGGGAGGCTGAGGTGGGAGGATCACTTGAGACCACAAGTTTGAGGCTGCAGTGAGCTATGATCACGCCACTGCATTCCTGTCTAGGCCACACAGTAAGACCCTGTCTAAATCAAACAAATAACACCCCCCAAAACCCCAACACAAGCACACAACCCAAAAAACAACCCAACAAATCCATGCTTGTAGAATGCTGTTCAATTTTTGATGTGGGTTGCTCTTTCAACCTATTATTCTATGGCTTGCTATGGAAGGTCACATGGTAGTCTGAGATGACAGAGGTCCTCAGGCTGACTTGAAAGACTAGGATTGGGTGTTAGTTACTCTGTGGTCTTAAGCAGTTTACTGAATCTTAATAACCTCCCCTTACCTCATCTGTAAAATGACGATTAAATAACCTTCACCTACATCAGGGGGTGTTATGAGTTAGGAATGTGCAATGCAAACACTTATGTATTAGAAACTTCGCATTTGGTTATCATTTATGTTGAGAGTTTGTTTTTCATTCATCCTTCATGGGGCCTTGGTGTGGCAGAAGATGAACAGGGTGATCCGGCATGCAATCTCTTCCGTAGGTGGTTGTACTTGGGTGGGCTCTTCCCCAGTTTCGCCTACTATTTAAACTTGTTCCCTTGTATCTCCTTGCTGTGCTGGTCAAGGATCCTTTTCTAGTGGCAACTGAGGGCATCTACTGGCCCGAACATAGCTGGCTGCAGGATTCAATTTGTGGTAGGACTTTGACTGAAAGTTTGTCTCCATGTTTGAAGAGTCAAATCTAGGATAGCCTTGGTGGGTTTAAGGTAGCATAGTTGAGAGTAGAGAGTTCAAAATGGGATGACTCAGGATCCCTACCTACTAGAAGTGTTCCCTCTCTACCTCTGTAAGTTTGAAGAGTACAGATCACCTCCCCCCACAATCCAATTTTGGGAAAATGCCCATGTTTTATATGGCTTCCTATTTTCTTGGCATTCATAGATTACAGGCATTGAATGGTAGCCAGTGTGTGGTTAAGAACATAGGCTTTGACCCAGATGCATACTTTTAAATTATGTCTGCATTTCTGAAGCTGCATGACCTTCTTCAATTCACATAACCTCCCTGACCTGAAAACTAAGGCTAATTATAGCACCTATTGAATAGGAGAAAAATGTGGCAATTTGTATAAAGTGCCTAGTATAGTGTCTGGCATCTGATGTCACTAATGTTAGATGTTATTATTGAATATAAATGAAATTTTGAGTTTGCTTAGTTTTGAGCTACAATCACTGGCCAGTGTATGGATAAGACCTCTAGATCAGAGGTTAGCAACCTATGGTCTATGGGCTAAATCCAGCCTACTACTTGTTCTGTAAATAAAGTTCTGTTGGAAGACAGGCACACCCATTTGTTTATGCACAGTCCATGCTGCCTTTCACGTGACAGCATCATGTTGAGTAGTTGTAGGACAGCCTGTGAGCTTAAAATAGTGACTCTTTGCCCCTTTCATAAGAAAGTTGGCCTATCCCTGCACTAGTCTATCGATTCTGTTGGGTTCTAATTTTCCTTCTGTGGCTGACTTACTGCCTGATATTAGATATGTTATTTAATTCCTTTGTTTTTCTCATATTTAAGAGGAATGGCTAAAGAAACTTGGTTAGCAATGTGGCAAATGTTAGCCCCAGCAGTGAAGTGATACATTACCATCATCATGAACTGAGCAGGAGGGTCAAATTCTGTGTACACAATCACACCTATGGGAACATGGCCCTGGGTGATTGAATGTGCTGTAAGGAGCTTTTCATGGGGCCATGGCAAGCTTAATTTGCAGCCTATTTTGGCTCTAACTCCCAATCTCATCTTCATCTAATCCTTGTACTTTGAATTATTTTTAAAAGGAGAAAAGACGTAGGAAAAAAATGAATCAAGTACAGCAGCCACAGCAGATTGAGGCTTATGTTATACTGATGTTCTCAAGATCTCTAGTAAAACTTCAAGAATTGCAGACACAGATATCTCCCATACTTGACATTTTAAGACCATAGCTGAACATAAAAATGTGAGAATGCAGATTATCCTAAAAATGACATTTTTATGATAAAAGCAATCTATTAAAAAGTCACATGAATGGCTACAGCCATTTGACATTGTTAACAATATAATGATGTGGTAAAATGCTAGAGGAAGGATTATGTCAGTATTTGATGTTTTTATAAGTTGCTGCTGTATAAAAATGTCAAATAAGAATAATCTTATACTTGACATTTTTCACTTGGTTTTCACTCTCAAAATAGCTCAGTGAGTTCTGTTACCTTTTTGCTCACGCTTTTGGCTTTTGCCTTCTCTAAATAATTTTCTATGCCTGCTCATCTTACCACTTTTCTTTTGATTATTTTTTTCTTTCCCTTTAAAAGAGCATTTGATATGCTCACGTATTTCTTTAAAATCTTCTCTAATTTCTTCTTAATATAAAAGGAGAATGACTTCCTTAATCTTCTTTTTGGTCAGCATTCTGAAATAGTATTCCCCCGAATCCTCTGGCCATGTTCACACAGCCTCCTCTCTTCATATAATCAGATAATAAATTTCCTCTCCCTTATTTTTTATATTGTCTTTTCCAACTCTTTTCAAAATTCTAGTCTTCCATAATCACTTTAGCTAAATGGGTCCTTTCCTGCCCGTGGTTATGCAGGCAGGCACTCACACTTACCCACTTACAGTCTGAAGAGTGTGGCCGAGGCTCAACTGCTCTGCTTGAGATGGGCAGGAGTTTTATAGGAAGAGCCTGTAAAGGGGAAAGGAGAAATTGGGCAAAAGTTGAGGCTGGTACTGTGGGCAGTTCAATGCACAGTGGTAACTAGCTTTGGAGTTTTTTGGCCAGGGCTGGGTTTGAACCCGCCACCTCTGGTATATGGGGCCAGCGCCCTCCCTACTCCTTAAGCCACAGGCGCTGCCCCTGGTAACTAGTTTTGGGACGGGCTTGCATGGCTGCTGTGTGCACATGTGTGTGCCACTGTGCACACACATAGGGATCTTTTATAGTCTTTTGCTCCTTAAAACATACGTTCTGACCCTGTGTGCTCATCAAGACATGAGAATACATTTTAAAAATGAACTTACACATTTCAAAAAGTCGGAAGGTGAGTTTGCCTCTCAGCCTATTGAAGGTACTTGGGCCTCAAATCCAGCAACTTCTTCCCTTACCCCCTGCAGATTTTCTCTGTCTTTGCTAATCTTGTTCTTTCTTTCTGCCTAAGTCAATGCTCTACCTTCTGTCTAAACTAATCCTTCCACCATAGTTTTGAACCCATCTTCTCCTTGTCCCACCTGAACTTCATCCTGTCAGGAGCACCTTCTGTCTCTCGTGTCTTTGACCCTTTCCCATTGGCCATACTCTTGGCCACTCTTGGAATCACCATGTTGGCCTCAGTTCTTCCCTCCTCAGTGGCCTCCTGCTTAGCCGATACCTCTTCTCCACACCGTCCCCTCCTTCTTTTGTTCCTGATGGTCTGTCCTTCATCTGCTTCTCATTCTTCACCTTCCTGACCTCATCTTCTCTCACGTCCAGAGATGTTTCCTATCGGCCTCTGGGACTCAGATCTGCCAGGCCAATGCTGCCTGCCTTTCACAGTGGGAGGTGTCGATCACCTCTCCTGCAACCTTAATGTGCGCAGAGAAAAAATGCTTTTGGGAAATGCTATTTCTGTGACCTTGTATAAATCTTGCACTTTTTTTTAATTTGCAGAGATTTTTTTTCTTGCTGTTTTATTAACAGGATGTTTTGAGAATTCTCCTCTCAGCAGGTTCCAAACACAAACTTGCATTACTATTCTTACAAAATAATAAACGCCTGTGAGCTATAAAACCTTTCAAATTGTTTTTTTCACAGAAGGGATTTGCATGCTGACTCATTCCTACCGTATTTATAACGGATCGCCAAACCACTGCTAAGGCAGGGTTTCTAATAAAGCTATGGAAATTACATGCATTGCAATGGGGCAGAATATATTCACATTTGTAGTATTTTAACATTTTCATTTTCAAATTTATTGCAGATTACCTTGTTTGTGCATGTCTGTGCTTTAATGTTTTTTTATAGCAGAAAATAGTGGTTTATGATTGTATTCCCAGTAGAAATTTATTATGAACTCGCCACATGGAGTGCTACATAAAACTAAACTTGTAACATGGGTGGTTTTATTATTGCTTAGCAAGATCTGCTATGCATTATTGAAAATTAGTGATAATAGAAATGTTGAAGGAGGGAAGTCTGGTGTACAAGGGGAGTGTTCATTTTATGTTTAACTTGTCACAGAGATTTTAGGTTTTGTTTTAAGATGAAAATGATGTATCCTCTGACAGCTGGAATATCAGATAATAAAACTGTTCCTTCCCTCTTCCCCTGACTTGCTCTCAGGTTCTTTCATGATGATATTTGCTAAAGCAGGATATGGGCCAAGGAATGGCACTGGTGTCAACCTCCTAGATGAGTCTGTCTTCTCATAAGGGTCAGTGGCACCAGAGTCATCCCTGACAGCCCTCAGCCACTAGACTTTTCCATGAGCAGTGGTCATGGAAGCTGTTCCCAGAGCATGTGGAATAGTTTTCTTTCTTTTTTTAAATTAAATAATAGTTGTGTACATTAATGCAATCATGGGGTATAATGTGCTGGTTTTACAAACAATCTGAAATGCTTTTAGTAGACTGGTCAACATAGCCTTCACAGCATTTTCTTAGTTATTGTGTTAAGACATTTATATTCTACACCTATTAAATTTCACATGCACCCTTGTAAAATGCACTGTAGGTGTGGTCCCACCAATTATCCTCTCCCCGTTCTCTCCCCTCCCCCCCTTCCCCTTCTTCTTGGGCTATAATTGGGTTATAGCTTTCATAAGAAGCTATAAATTGGTTTCATAGTAAGACTGAGTACATTGGATACTTTTTCTTCCATTCTTGAGATACTTTGCTCAGAAGAATATGTTATGGAGACTTTACCTCTTACATGTTAACATGGATGGAGCTGGAACATATTCTTCATTTTCTTTCTTATCTAACATTTATCTGGCATCCTGTTGGAAGGATTTAAAGCACCTATTTCTGCTACCATTTGTAGTTTAGAGAAAGCATAAGGGTGAGGATGAAAGAAGATTCTCATTTACGTCCATCAGCATTTGACATAGGAGTCCCCCAGGGGTAACCTAGACATGAATTCTGGGAGACTTCATTTTGGCCAATTCCTAAACCTTTGCATGATGAGGAGTCAAAATATACCTTTAAAATATTTGTTAAAAGTACGTATATGAAGTTAAATAACTTGACTCACATTTCCCATGAAGAATCTAAAATTATTTTATAAGCAGGAGAAATGCCAACCAAATGAACAATATTAAGGTGTCCGAACAGTGTGCATGGCGCTTTCTTTTACTATCTTTCATGACTGAGTACAGTTATTTGAAAACCTTTTTACTGTCTTTTTACTTACTACTTTGTCCCCCAGGAGGGACTGCCATCATAGGCACAGGCACACTGGAGAATTTAGCAAAAAATAGGAGAGATTTTGGCCCTCCAGGATTCTGAAGAGTTTATCAGGGTGTTGTGTGAACTGAGTGTTAACTTAGTATATTTGAAGCAAGACCCATGTGAAAGGGTTTGTCGTGCCTACTAGATATGTTAATGTTCTAAATATGAAAACTTCAACAGACTTTGCAAATATAAAAGCATTGTAGTAAAAAACTTGATTCAATATCTGTTCCCTAACTGCTTTATAGGTAGAGTCCTATTCAGATGGAGACATTTGGGTAATCAGACTATCCAAATTCTGAGGATATCTGTAACTACAGCATGATCGATTTTTCTTAGGTTCCAGCAAAACTTTAGCACCTCTAGTACAAACAGCACATGGTTCATTATAAAATTCAAACTCCATGTGTGAAGGACATTTTATATTCTATTTCGACTGCTATTGACTTTTTGAGAAACCCTTAGGTTTTGAAAATTCATGGGTATGAAGTTGTTTAAGTGCCTGAAATGTCTTCAAAGTATGACATTCTATGTTTAACATCTGTCTTTGTTACTTAGCTGACTTCCTTTCTTACTACGAAATGATGACTTTTGCCTTCTCCAAGGTTGAAAATTTGCTTGGCAGTTTTTACAATCAGCCAATTGGGACTTACCAGTAACTGGAAATTATTCTTATAAACATTGAATAATTTTTATCACAATAGGTAGAACCATACACTGAAAAGTCATGCAAATTAATAGATTACAGGAGTGACCAGCTAGGAGCTAACCAGGGCTATCTCTTCAACCTGTGTCTCTTCAACCTGTTGTTTCGATATTCTATAGACATTACCAGTTTGATTCTTCTTAAACCAGTGATCAAAGCTGTTATTAAAATGTTCATCAGTAGTTTCTCATTAGATACATCAAGTTAATAAAAGTAGATAGTCTTTAGTACAATAAGCTTCCCAAGTGGATCCATTTTTCTCCTTGGAAAGTCTTCACCCTTGTTAATATAGCAAGGGGAAAGCATGGACTCAAAAGAATGTGTATCAGAGAGAAAGCATGGGAGAAACAGAATGGACTGACTTTAACTCAGTCTTAGCCATGGACTCATGTGGTGTGGGCCACAGCTATTTTTTAGGCACATTGGTTTTTTAAATAGACATAAAACTGGTTTCCAGTAGGACTTAACACACCTCTAGCATCTCTCTCCAGCCTCTCTAGCTCTGAGCATCGTTTACTTCTCAGGGTATGAAACTTCCTATTACATTTCATTTAAATTCATTATTACAAAAACCCAGCAGCACAAAGTGAGCGGCATCATATCCCGTCCCAGGCAGAAAGGCACCCAAGAAGAAACTCATCCGAGCAGAAATGAGCAGACAGCTGTGAGCCAACAGAGTGATACAACAAGAGGACGTAATAAAGCAAATTAAAGAGTTTGCTGACAGATTGCACATCAAGACTGAGAAGAGTGATGCATGGAAAATCACGACTAGACTCTCCTATTTTCTTTTGTAATCTATTGAAGTAGTTGATATGAAAGAAATTTAATTTTTTTTTCTACTGCTGTTGGCCTGACAACATCCTCCTAAAACTGTATCTCTGGTATCCTAGAGATTATAAACTTGTGGACGGGGCAGGAAAATCACAAAGGAGGTCGATGTGTAGGGAAGAGCATTGCTATAAATACTTTTGACTTGCTTGTGCTTTTCTTCAAATGACCAGTTTTTTGTCAAACACATGCTTTGCAGATGCTTCTGCCTAAAAACATGAAATACTTGTTTAGGGCTTTTTTCTGCTAAGGGAATGACAGAGTGTTTGGTTGAATAAGTCAATTATCATCATTTCAATTGCAACTCTACAGCCTTTCCTGGAATAAGAGTCTGTTATAATAACAACAAATATGTTGATTCTTTAGAAATATATAAAAAAGGATTGCAACATGTGCCATCAATTTCGAACAATAGGTCTCTGGTGGGCAGAGGGAATATATCAAAATCCTCTGTGTGGTTTTTTTTTTCCTTCCAAATCTATAAGACACTCCCCTTTCCAGAGAAAATCATGTAATATCTAGATAGGTGGCCAGAACGTCTGGCGGGTGGAACCGGGTAGGGTGTGGTGTGTGCGATAACACGTGTGCACGCAGTTTGAAAAAGCCCAACATGACATGCGATGCTGATACTTCATCTTTTGAGGACAACAATTTGCATTAACTGAAATCCAGACAGATCAGCTTAGTAGTTAACAATTAGTTAATGGAGAAGCCAGAATTCTCCAGGATTTTCTGAAATTGTGTAATAAAAAAATTATAAAATTACTTTCTGGTATTTATGTCTGACAAACTAGAGGAGTGTTGAAGAAGGATTGTTTCGTGATCACTGGGCGGTAGGTTCAGCTGGAAGCTTTATTCCCAGCCTCTGTCCATTGCGATTACTGCTGTGCCCACCTCTCTCTTCAGGGGAAAGAGCAATACATCGAACATAGAATTAAAACATTCTAGAGTGCGGAGGACTATAAAGATTCTTTGGAATTTTACATCAGCTTTGTATCAAAAGCTTTCGAAAAGGACTTCCCAAATCTTTTGATCTTTGTCACGCCACAAGGGGACTTTATTTAGACTCAGTTAATGAAGACAGACTTTCTGGCATTCCTGATCACGCTGCTTTCTAACTGAAAGCCTGAACTGTTGCTGGCTGTGGTGTATCTTTTATTGCCTCATTAAGGAAGTAAGAGGCAGAAATTTATATAATAACATGACTATATGGTTTATAGACTTGTGATTATACCTTTTGGCAGTTTCTGGTTCTAACATGTTACTACTCATAGGTATTTTATTTAACTTGCCTTATGAATGTAACACACAAGAACACGGTTTTATGATACGTTGTGTTTCCAATTACAAATTTAAACGACGATTTAATTTTTACTTTAAGTTTTAAACTGATTATAATAGAGGTTTAAACAGCACGATAAGTAGTTTCTGGGTAAAACTGACTCTGGTACTTCATTCTAGCTTTTTAATTTGTAGAGTAAATAGCTTCCTATTGCTCCATAAAGTGTCACTAAGAAGGAAAATTTTTACTGAACACCAAGTGTGTGCCTTGGGAACGTGTTAGATGCTTTTCATATGTTCATATTCATCTCTCTAATAACCCTATGAAATGTTACCATACCTACTTTTTAAATGAGCAAAGTGAGGATCAGAGAGGTTAAGGTACTTGCTCAAGATTCCATAGCTTTGATGGGGCTGATGCCAGCTTCATTATCATCATCAGTGTTAATAATTATAGCCATCATTTTTTGAGTACTTTCTAGATGTCAAAGATGTTAAATTTTTTGCACACAGTTATCTTTCACTGAGGCATCAGAGGAATTAACATCCACATTTTATCAATGAGAACAGGGAAGATGACCGAGGGTAAGTAAATTTTCCAAGGTCACACAGCTAGTTAGTGACAGAGGAAGGTTGGAGCTTTCCAGCATTGCAATGAAATACTTTCTTCAGTGTTGCTCAAACTATTGCTGTATTTTAGAATAAGTGACCAGTTTCCATGGTGATCTTGAAGGACAACAGTTTTCATTAATATGATCAACTACGGCAAACCTGTTACCGTTTTTTTAACGTCTCATTGTTTTGTAGTTGTACCCTCCATGTGCTTTTGTTGTCAGCTATTTTGGTTGGTGATCTTGCAGTGGGTCATTTTCTCGGTGATTAAACATGTGTACCTGTAAATACAAAATTAAGGGTTTGCTTTATTCGTCTGCTTTCCCTCCAGTCTAAACATTGAGCTGAAATTGAGACATTGGACTTGATAGTTTGTTGAAGTCTGACATTTCTGTCCAAGATTTGTTTGGCCAGCCCTTGACAGCTTTCCTGAGTTTAAACTATTCCACACGCGTCAGTCAAAACACAGGAGGATCATGGGAAAGAACAGAGCTCTTCCTGCACAGCTGCTCTGCAGAAGGGGGAGCACGTGGCCAGGCATCTCCTCTTGGCAGCGCTGGTGGAGAGAGGCTTTTCCTTTCTCAGGAGAGCAGCCTTCTCCTCTGCTCACAGGCCTAAAGGATGCAGGAATGTCACATTATTTGCATTCTTTTGATTCTTTTCCTGATTTTGATTTTGCTCTGGCACTTGTCTAAAAACAGAGCTGTCAGCACCTTTGTTTTTTTCTTCATCCTGTTTCCCAGCCAAGGATAAGTAATAATAGGTTTAGGTTCCCAAGTGCTTGCATTTGGCTCTGCAATAGCAGTGGGTAATTGTTTATCCACCACTTCCCCCCCATTTTAGGGTTCAAATAGAAATATCTGAGTCCTTCCCTCAGAGTTTCCTGGCTCCTCATGGTTTTGGGGTGATAGCCAGAGAGGAAGGCCCCACCCAGGCTGTTCTGTGAATTTGAAAGTTGATTGATCCTTCCCTTACCATTGACTGTTACCGATGTACATTCCCAAGCCCCCTCTTGATCTTGCAAGAATCAATTTCTTGTTTTTATGATTGAGACGCTTCTGAGATGTAGAGTAGATATCAGATTGCCTAACACTTAGGGAGAGAAAAACTTAAACACTCATAGAGCTTTCAAATGTATTACAGAAAAGACCCCAGAGGCCTGGACAGAATTAGTACTTTACAAGTTAATGAAACAGACTTTCTTTTTCACTGATCTCTGAGAAATACTGGTGGGCTTCCCATGTTCTTTGACTATGGACTCCATGGTTGATGTGGCAAAAACAAAACAAAAACAAATCTTAGCTGTTGAGAAATGAAAGAATATATTAATAGTGTTTTAACTAACAGACTTTCTTTTCTTAAAAAAAAAAAACCAAACAGTTTATGACATCCACTCATCCTATTCAGAAAAGGCTTCTTAAGTGCTTACTAGGGAAGCAGGTAGAGGATTGTGGTTTATTCTTTTTTTTTCTTTTTCTCATGTTGCCCTTGGTAGAGTGCTGCAGTGTCATAGCTCACAGCAACTCAAACTCTTGGGCTTAAGCGATTCTCTTGCCTCAGCCTCCCAAGTAGAGGATTGTGGTTTAAAGATAAAAACTGCAGAATCAGACAACCTTGTTTCAGATCCTGGTTCCTCCATTTCTGAACTCTGTGATCTTTGGAAAACTATTTAACCTTTCCTGCCTTAGTTTACTCATTTGGAAAATAGAAATAATTATAATACACACCTCATTGAATTATTTTGAGGATTAGATAGAACACATAGTAAGTTACTGGCATATATAAATCCCTGAACAACTGTTATTATTCACTGTGCCTGTTGCTACTTAGTTACAACTATCTAAGGAAAGATCCCACCCCTGAAATTGTTGATAATGTACTTAAATAGTTAAAACTCCGACACAGAGAAACACACAAACAATACAGAGTTAAGTAACAGTATGGAGTTTCTTACATATGACTAAGTATCACTGACTTCTTATCTCCCTTTCGGTTTTAAGATTCCAATAATACTGGCTTGAGGCTCTAGAGGAAGATGTGATCTTTGTGACTATATAGTCAGAGAAAGCAAAGCTTGAGGGAGGAGGAGAAAGACTCCCACGATCTCAGCCCAGCCTCCCTTGTTTCCCATCACAGTCTGATTTCCTCTTCCCACCATCCACCCCCTGACCTGTGGCCTCATCCGGCTGAGCTTCTCAGCGGCTCACAGGCCCTCGTGCAAGTCCATGGCTTTGCACATGTATTTATTTCTTCTTTCACTGCATTTTATTTTTTCTCAGTTATGATGAAATCAGGAAGTGTGTTGAGCCATGTATTATTTGCTCCTAAAATAAGCCAGACCTCGTGACCTCACACTTTCCCAGCAGACCTCTCTACTGGCCTCCGCTAGCTCAAGTTGCTCTTGGATAGCACCTCACTTAGCCCCTCCCTCCACAGCTGCCCTCTCTCTTATCTTGACTTTTAAATATGGAAGGAAGGGATCCTAGAATCTGAGAAGTTTGCAATATGAAGTTCTCAGCATATTATAAGTAGATTTGGAATCCACCATTTCACAATTTTTATCTAGGTATGCATCTATCCAATCAATCTGGAAGTAATCTTACTGAATCCTGCTGTGTGCTCAGCATACATAGAAATACGAATGGGTATAATTTCTAGATAATAGGGTCAACGTCATCCACTTTTAGGAGGAAATATATATGTTAGACTGAATTATTTTCAGATGGTGGAATTAAAAAATAAGATTTTTAGAGTCTTAGAAAGAGTTAGTCAAAGAATAAGCTTTCTAATTAGCCAGGCATTGTGGCAGGCACCTGTAGTCCCAGCTACTTGGGAGGCTGAGGCAGGAGGATCACTGGAGCCCAGGAGTTGGAGGTTGCTGTGAGCTGTGACACCATGGCATTCTAGCCTGGGCAACAGAGTCAGACTCTGCCTCAATCAATCAATAACACTTCTGAATGTTAGAGGTGGACAGTACCCCGATTTAAAGGACTAATGGCTTGGGTGTTATTTCTCATTGCACAAGCCAGAGTAGGAGGCGTGACTGGCTAACAAGTAAAGGCATAGGGAGCCCCGAGCATGTCTCCAGGGGGCCATAGCGCAGGCAGCTGCTGCGTGGACCACACACTATCACTCGGAGACAACACAAGGCAGAGGATCTCAGACTGTATTTGGCAGCTTTCCCCACTCGGAGTAAACCAGAGAATCTTGAGTAAATGAAATTATCCCCAGCCTTCCCCAGACCCCAAGGGTGCTCTTAAACTGATGATGAATTTCTGAGAAGTCCAGACACTAAGCTTTTCTAGACAAGTACTTACCATCTGTTGTGGCTGGATAGTCGCGTTTAATATCCCGCAGCTTCTCATCTAGTAGCAGATCCAGGGAGGACACTAATTAACTGTGTGACCTTGGGAAAGTCACAGTCGTTAGGCTGCACTGGACTCCTTCCAACTCTAGGCTGCCTAGATTGCTATCCTCACACATATCTCCCTGTTCTTCCAAACTCTTTCCTCATTGGCTTCTAGTGGGAAATTCTGCATATTGTGCTTAACAGGCTGTTAAATTACTTTAATTAAAGTGTCAAGATGAGAATTGACGATTACTCAGAGCTGCTACCCTAACTCTTCCCCAGCCAGCTGGAGAAGGCTTTTGCCAAGAAGATTCAGATATGCAACATTTAGTTAAACCTCGTATGGGTTAACACTGAGACACTGTATATCATGGTATTTAGATACAAGATGACATTGAAATGGGATGAAAGTCTATTTTTGATAGACTTGCTGGAAGGCGGGAAATGATGCCTTCATCAAATTCAAGACTTCATGTGGACATTGACAAAGACTTAGGGAAAAACTTAGGGAGAAACGTGTGGAAGAAAAAGTTCCAAATTTGTCTGATTGCTCTTCCACTTGGGCCAAAACAGCTCTCTTTAAAAGTTGGAGCTTGGTCCCGATGTTGGACCAGAGAAATTGCCTCTTAGAAAAACTGGGGCCACCTGCTATTTCTAGGATGTATCTAAGTTTGAAGAGATATGTCTTAGAAGTACTACATTGACTCAGATTGTATTTTTCATAAAAGAAGTAAATTCTTCAAAAATAGTTCAGGATTTTTGTTCGTATTGTTCAAATACTTATGGCAATAGCAGAAACAGGGAAAGATTATGAAGACAATGTTGAAACTACGTATTTTTACAGATATATGAAAAAATGCTTACCATCCTTAATCATCAGAGAAATGCAAATCAAAACTACTTTGAGATATCACCTAACTCCAGTAAGATTAGCCCATATCACTAAATCCCCAAACCAGAGATGCTGGCATGGATGTGGAGAAAAGGGAACACTCTTACACTGCTGTTGGGAATGTAAACTAATACGTTCCTTTTGGAAAGACATCTGGAGAACACTTAGAGAACTAAAAATAGACCTGCCATTTGACCCTGCAATTCCTTTATTAGGTATATTCCCAGAAGACCAAAAATCACATTACCACAGAGAATGGTATCAGAATGTTTTTTTGTATCAGAATTTTTATTTGTATCAGAATGTTTATTGAAGCCCAATTCATAATTGCCAGGTCATGGAAGAAGCCCAAGTGCCCATTGATCCACAAATGGATCAACAAACTGTGGTATATGTACACCATGGAATACTATGCAGCCATAAAGAAAGATGGAGACTTTATGTCCGTCATGTTCACATAGATGGAACTG
>CAUYTI010122941.1:0-28134 GCA_963575145.1 Galago senegalensis | reverse complement strand
TGGCATCACAGCTCACAGCAACCTCCAACTCCTGGGCTCAAGTGAGTCTCCTGCCTCTGCCTCCCAAGTAGCTGGGACCACAGGTGCCCGCCACAACGCCCGGCTATTTTTTGGTTGCAGCCGTCATTGTTGTTTGGCGGGCCCGGGGCTGGATTCAAACCTGCCACCTTAGGTGTACGTGGCTGGCGCCTTAGCCGGTTGAGCTATGGGTGCGAGCCTCCAAGGAGAATCTTAAAGAGAATCTTACAGGAGCCCTCTCACTGTTTCAGGTGATGCCCTCCGGAAGCCTCGCCTTCAGAAGCCTGTCACATGGTACTTGGATGACTTATTCTTCACCCTGTACCCTTCCCTTGAGAAATTTGAGGAGGAACTTCTAGAGCTCATTGTCAACGACCACTTCCAGGAGGTACTGTCTCACATCATGACAGCTTAACTCCAAGTGTAGAGATGTGCCCGGCAGGGCTGGGCAGGTGGGGCAGGATGCTGGCACCTTCTGCCACTGGGGTGGGCTGTGTGGCCAATGGTGACAAGCTCCTGTCTTTCCTCCCTTTTTTTGGCTGGGGACACTCTTTCTGTCTCTGAAGTGATATTTACAGTGGGTCTTAGAGGACTCATTTCCTGTGGCAGCCAAGCCCCCCTGTAGAATCTCTAGCTGTTGTTTTAACTTGGATGGTGATGAAGGTGCTGCCAGCCTGAGATATTAATTAACATTGATTTTGGTAGATCATGAAACAGACTCATTTAAAAGTAAATTAAGTCATGAGATGAATGTAGGGCAACCCATAAGATAGATCTACAAAGGGCATTTAGAGGATCTTGGCTTATTTTGAGGTGGCGACTAGAAGGCCGGGTCATTCCACCCATCCCGGCTCCCTGGCTTCATTCTGGGCTCTGCCTGCAGGTGTGGGCACATCCCTGCCTCAGGTCCCAGAGCCTGCTGAGCAACGTGTCGCTGCTTCTCTCTGTTGCTTTCTGAGATGTGGGATTTGTCTGAGGGCCATAGCAGGGCAGCTGGGGGATTTACCCGCCCACTAGGCTGCAGCTTTCCAGGCAGCTCTGGGAGGCCCAGTCCTGGTGCCTGGTGCTCTACCTGCACACAGATGCTGAGGACCCTCCACTCCTGTCCCGTGGCTGGCCTGGGCTATAGAACGCCAAGTCCAAGGACGTTGCCTCTTGAGTTCTTAGTGCCTCTGGGTGTTTCTTAGTTCCCTTGGGTGTTTTGTGTAGAAGCTTCTTTATGAGCCAGAAGCTCCTTGGAAAAACCTGCCTGGGTTTGGGGAACTTCTTTGTTTCCCTTTGTCTGGAAAAATTGGGCCTGACGGACGGTCGCCAGTGCTGCTGGAGCATGGCCTGCCTGGCCCTGGCATTTCTGTTCCCAACAGTGGGGAGCTGGGTGGGATGTTCCCCAGGCGGCTTCCACTGTGCTGCCTCCCAGGGGAGAGAAAGGGGCAGCCCCAGGGGCTCTCCCAGCTCTAACAGAAGGGGCCACCAGATGCCTGTGGGCAAACTGCTCCTCGTTCCCCCTTGTAGGGCAAGGGAGAGTCGTCACCTTTGACTTTAGAAACAGGAGGAGATTTGGCAGCAGATGCTGGAGAAACTGCCGTGGTGTGGTCTTGTTTCACTCAGTGTCCTGTTCACATTCCGCTCCTCATCCTGAGTCTCACCTGTGGAGCAGGAGAGCGCAGCCGCGTGGGGTGACCCGGAACTCTGGGGAAGGAGCCCCGAGCTGGCGGAGCTGCCGGTCTCAGGCCTCTATGCTGCTCCCGTCTCTGCTCTCTGTCCTGGCTTTCCCTAGTGCATCTCTAAGTAACGCGGCCTTGCCTGCGCTCTGCCTTTATTTAGACCAAATCATGCCTTTTTGTGTATGTTTTGTTTTGTTTCTTTTGCTCAGCCCTGTGCTCCTGGAAGGCTCGCTCTGGCCGTTGTGGTAGCTCTCCTTGATGTCCTTGATGTCCTTGCTGTCCCGTCTCTGGCACGTGAGTGCCTGTGATTTATTTATCCATTCTGTCGTGGATGGATACCTGGGCAGTTTCCAACTGGGGCTGTTACGGCGCTGCTGTGAATGTCCCTGTGGTGCGTTCTGCTCTTCCTTAGTAGATCCTCAAGCAGGGTGAACCAGGGACTTCCCTGGGAAATCTCCCATGTGTGCGGTTAGCTGGCCGTCAGCGGGGCCGGCTGGCCCGGGGTGGTTGGGATGGTTTGGCCACATGTGGGCTCGTCCCGTCTGGGCTTGTTCTCACAGAGGTGGAGGATCACAAAAGGACATGGAAGAGTGTACATGTTTCCAAGCCTCTGTCTGCATTAACTTTGCTGCTGTCCCATTGGCCAAACCAAATCCCTGGCCATGTCCAGAGTCAGACTGGTAGGGGAGTCTGGGTTCCAGGGTAGAGGGTGGGGTTTCAGAGAGGGGTTACCCGGAGCCACAGAGGAGTCACCCCCACACAGGCTTTTGTGGTATTCCCAGGATTTTGCCGACTCAGCAGTGGCTCCGGGGGAGGAGGCAGCGCTGGGCGCAGGGCCTGCCCATCCCTGCTGAGCACCTGGGTCAGAAGGCCCTTGGGTTGTGCTGTGCTGTCTTCCTCAGTGGGTGGCTGCGTGGATGCTTTTTTTTTTTTTTGCTGCTTTTGTGATTTTTGTTGTAAGTACTTGGGGGAGGAAGTTCTCTGAGGAGACTCAGCCTGCTGCGTTGGCTTGTGAGTCCCAGAGAGCATTACCGTTTTTCACTCAGTAGTCAAAGAGGCCTTGTAGAAACAGTGATACAGCCATTTTCCTTCTGTTTAAAATCTTCTCTTGGCTTTTTCTTGCTTGTGGATTGCCAACTAGACACCTTGTCCTCACGGGCAGGATGTGTGTGGTTTGGCTCCTGCAGCCTCCTGGCCTCACTCAGCACAATGCCCGGGGCCTGCTGCAGCCACGGGCCCTACTTGTCCTGGTGGCAGAGGCCTCCGTGTGTGGCTGTGGGCCCTGCTCTCTGCCTCCCTGTGTGGCTTGCTGTCCTGGTATTCTCCTCCCATCTCCGTGCTCACTCTCAGGCTTCTGCTCTGCGCAGGACACCCTGACCATCGTGAGGGCTGGCATCCCACTCTCTCACTACCGGTCAGCCTGTTGCCCGGCGTGGCCCTCCTGGGTGCTTGGCCCTGTCTGGCAGCACCTGGCCTCCCTCTTCCGCGTATAGTCTTGCAGTGATATTTAGTTGGGGAATGAGCGACTCAGTCAGTTGGTCTCCAGTCCAGCTTTGACATTATCAAGTTGTTACTTACATAGACAGAGGGTGCCCAGAAAATGTATGCACACTTAAGAAAAGGGAAACTATTAGAACCGTAACTCAGTATGTACCAGTAACACTGTGAGTACAAGTCGTGTTTGAGCATCTCTTGTAATTGCAGAAGTCAAACTTCAGTGTTACAATTTTAATAGTTTTTCCCTGGCTTAAAATGTGTACGCATTTTTTGGCACACTCTGAATACATAGGCACGAGCTGGCTTTCTTGCTCTCTCCTCATTCTTGGAAATGTAGTTCCATGTTATTTGGTCTTCCATGAAATAGAAAGGCAAGCACAGGACGGGACTGAAGGAGCAACATCGTTTCTTTGGCGTTGTTCCTGCTGTTTTCTTACCTTTCAGAGAGGATTATGTGAAGGTACAGATGTTTTCAGAGTTTCATTGTTGAATTTTATATATTCTATAAAATCCCTTTTTTAATGTACCTTTACTTTGTATTTGGTTCCCATCCAACTGGCAGACGCCCAGTGGTCCCGTAATTTCATTCTCGTTATCCAAAGACTAAAGGCTACATTTAGATCTGTTCAGCTTTATCAATGGACAGTGAAGAAGATGTGAAAATTCAGAGCTCGTCGTGCAAAGATCACATAATTCAATAAACGCTGATAAGCTGGGGGAGCACCCTTGGCCATTTGTCAGAGTGCCTGCACATTTTTAGTTAAGATGAAACACTTTAGTATCCGGTGTTCACTTTGGGGCAGATTTCGTTTTTATGGTTTGTGACTTAACCGCGTAAGCGTGTCCCCTTCTGCCTGAGCCTCAGGTCTCTGGGTAGAGAGAGGTGGAGGTGGACATGCCCTGCCTCTGGCCGCGGCTCCATCGCTGGCTCTCCCGGCCGGGGGGCCAAGCCTCACTGAAGGAACCGAGGCCTGTGGTGACCAGTTGGCTGCAACTTGAGTGCTGTCAGCTCAGCCCTAGAGAACTGGGTGGCGGCACCTGGAGGTGGTGGCGCTTTGCACTGAGGAGGTCACGCCCAGGTGGGAATGTGGGAACTAGAGCTGCCCCAGGGCCAGCACTTAGGGTTGGGTCCGTGTCTGTCCTGGGCTTGGACTCGTCCTAACCAGGCACCACCTGAGCGGGAAATGCTGCAGCCTCTGCCGGGGTCTCTTCTCTCCGCTCCTTTTCCCTGGGACTCTTGTCACGACCCCTCTTCCCTCCGTGCCCGGCTCACCCGTCTGCCTGTGCTTCTCCCAGGCGCACGGCCCACTGGAGATCCTGGAGCGGCGCCTGCACGTAGGCGTGCACAACGGCCTGGGCTTTGTGCAGAGGCCGCAGGTGGTCGTGCTGGTGCCTGAGATGGACGTGGCCTTGACGCGCTCAGCCAGCTTCAGCAGGAAAGTGGTCTCCTCTTCAAAGAGCAGGTATTTCCCAGGGTCCTGAGGGCTGGGGGGATGTACGAGGTGGCACAGTGAAATGAGGCTGCCGTGCGTGTCCCTGGGGCTCACCCCGAGCGGCACTTCCTTGCTGCCTTTCTCTCTCCTGCTGAGTTGTACCATTAGGAACAAGCCTTGGAGTTGTCAGTTTAAAAAATCGTGTTTTGTGCTGTGACGGTTTTCTTTTGAGATAGGATCTTATTCTGTCACCCAGGCTGGAGTGCAGTGGCGTGATCACAGCTCATGGTAGCCTCGAACTCCACCTGCCCTCAGCCTCCCGAGTAGCTGGAACTGTAGGCACATCCCATTGCCATTGGCTAATTTTCCTTATTTTTTGTAGAGATGGGGTCTCACTATGTTGCCCAGGCTGGCCTTGAACTCCTGGCCTCAAGCTGTCCTCTTGCCTTGGCTTCTCAGGGTGCTGGTATTATAAGTGTGAGATGCTGCATCTGGCTGTGTTGTGACAATTTTGGAGTTAGCATTGTGGACGCTTCCAGCTGTGGCTGCCAGGGTCTGTGGAGACCCTGGATTTTGTCTCCCAGATGTGCCCTGGGAGGTTTCCCATGTGACAGGGAACCGGGGCAGGTGCAGCAGTCCTGCTGTTCTGTGCAGTCCAGTGCTTCCCCAGTCAGATGCCACAGATGTCTCTGTGGGGTGTCCTGCCTCTGCTCTCCTGTGAGGCTGGGCAGAGGCCAGCTGTCCTCCTCAGCAGGCCAGTCCTTTATCTCCTTGTGGTACTTGCTGGTGATGTGGCCTCATCATCTGTCCTGCACGCATGCTCTGGCAGTTCAGAAAAGATGCTGATTGTGACACTGAAACTACCTGAGAGGCAAGTTGCACAGAGGAGCTTGCAGCCCCATGTGGGTGGACTCACTCGCCCTGGGTCTTGGGGCCCTGGCTGCCTCCCTGCTGTTGACGGAGTGGTAGAGGCGGACGCCTGGCAGGGTGGGGCCAGTGCCCTAACGTGTCCTTCATTTGTGTTTCTGATGCAGCTCTGGAAACCAAGCTCTAGTCTTGAGAAGCCGCCTCCGACTCTCTGAGATGGTCAGTCACCCAGCGTTTGCAATCGTCTTCCAGTTGGAGTACGTGTTCAACGGTCCTTCTGGAGGGGACAGCAACGTGAGAGCCATTTTGTATTCAGGTCTCCTCTGGTGAAGGGCCTGTGTGCTGAGGGCAGATGTAGTTGGCACGAAGGTTTTCTCCATTACAGGCAGTGACAAGTAATGGATATGGTTCTAGAAATCCCCCTTCCCCATGACGGCTTTGTTATCAATCCCATCTTTATGGTAATAGTACTAAGGATATAGGAAGAAACAGATTTGGTTTCTCCCACTGGACCCTCCCAGCACGTTTCTGACACCAGACGTGTGGGGTGTGCCCCAGGATCAAACACTCAGCCACTTCTGTAGCAGACACCAGCCGAGTGTCCTCCTGTTCAGTTCTGATCTACCCGGAGGTGGCATCAGAGCCCCCGCCCCTATGCTAGGCTGCTCGCCTGTGCTTCTGACCAACTGGCTGTAATTGGGGTTCCCATAACCCCTGTTTTGGGTTGGGCTAGTTCCTAGAGTGGCTCACAGAACTCAGGGAAACACTTGACTCACATCTACTGGTTTATCATAAAGGGCATTCCAGAGGATGCCGATGAAGAGATGGACGGGGCGAAGGTGGGAAGGAACACACAGAGTCTCCGCCCTCTCTGGGCGCATCCCTCTCCAGGAGCCTCCATGTGCTCAGGTCTCTATCCAGAAACGCTCTGAGCCCCGGCTCTCTGGGGCTTTCTGGGAACTTGATTACATGGGACATGGTTGATTACCAATCACTGGCCGTTGGCGGTCAACTTAACCTTCAGCCCCTTGCCCCTCCCTGGAGGTTGGGGAGTAAGGCTGAATATTCCAACCTCCTGAGCCTGCCTTGGTCTTTCCTGTGACCAGCCCCATCCTGAAGCTACCCTGGGGCTGCCAGCCTCTGGCCATCTCCTTAGCTTACAAAAGACATTACTTTGGAGATTCCAAGGATGTTAAGATTGTATACCAGGAAACCAGAAGAAAAGCAAATATAAATTTCACAGTATCATAAGTACATTCTGCTATCTGGTAGTAACAATAGGCTAATAGGTTTCACGAATCCTAATAGAATTCATTCATAAAATTTTTCTTTTTTCTTTTCTTTTTTTTTTTTTTTGAGATAGAGTCTTACTATGTCACCCTGGGTAGAGTGCTGTGGCGTCACAGCTCACAGCAACTTCAAACTCCTGGGCTTAAGCAATTCTCTTGCATCAGCCTTCCAAGTAGCTGGGACTACAGGTGTCCACCACAACACTTGGCTATTTTTTGTTGCAGTTGTCACTGTTGTTTAGCAGGCCCAGGTTGGGTTTGAACCTGCCAGCCTCAGTGTATGTGGCCTGTGCCCTAAGCACTGAGCTATGGGCGCTGCCCCCATTTTTTTGGGGGGACAGTCTCACTTTGTCTCTCCGATTGAACTGATTGGTCAACACTTAAGTTAGTGGTTCTCAACCTTCCTAATGCTGCGACCCTTTAATACGGTTCCTCATGTTGTGGGGACCCCCACACATGAGAAGTGGTGTCTCAGTTGCTAAGACCATCAGAAATATGTGTTTTCCGATGGTCTTAGGCACCCTCTGTGAAAGGGGAAAGGGTCGCGATCCACAAGTTGAGAACCGCTGACTTAAGTATGCCAGGCGTGCTATTCTTAAGATTCAGTTGTTTTTTTTAAAAGTCAATAGAGTTGTCCCCCTTTATCCACAGGGGTATGTTTCGAGACCCTTGATGGGTGCCTGGAACTGAGGATAGTAGCAGACCTTACTGCGTGTGCTCTGTTTTTCTTGTATGATAAAGTTTAACTTATCAATCAGGCACAGTAAGAGAGTAACAGTAATAACCAATAATATGATAGAACAATTACAGTAATAAACTGCACTAAAAGTTATGTCACTGTGGTCTCTCCCTCTGTCCTCGCTGTCATGGGGAGTATACGTCTGCAGTGTGGCCGTGCTGGACCACAGGTGATTCGTGTCCCAGGCAGGAGGGAGTGGGATGGTGCTAGATTTAATCACCCTACTCAGAATAGTGCACAGTTTAAAATTTATGGGCTGGGTTCTGTGTCTCACACCTATTATCCCAGCACTTTGAAAGGCCGAGGCAGGACGATCATTTGAGGCCAGGAGTTCAAGACCAGCCTGAGCAAATATAGTGAGATCCTGTTTCTATGAAAAATTTAAAAAAGATTAGCCTAGTGGTGTGTGCTGTAGTCCGATCTACTTAAGAGGCTGAGGCTGGAGGAGCTCTTGAGTCCAGGAGTTTGAGGCTGCAGTGAGCCAGGATTGGGCCACTGTACTTCAGCCTCAGCAACAAAGCAAGGCCCCATCTTTAGAAAGTTAAAATAAAAATAAAATAAAACGTATGAGTAGTTTATTCTTGAATTTTTCATTTAATATTTTCAGGTCAAGGTTGACCTTGGGGAACTGAAACTATGGAAAGCAAAAGTGTGGATGGGGGTGTGTGTGCTGCTGTATTTTTTAAGAAGTAAATTAAAACCTACAGAAAGGCTGAGGGCATCTTCCACGGTGCTCAGCCTGCCACTGTTCCTGGACAGGTCTCTCGGGGACTTAGGAAGGGACGTAGGTGCTGAGACAGGAGGGGAATGAGCTGCCCCTGCCAGTCTGGGTTTCAGTCTCCCGGCAGCAGCGAGCTGACCTACCTCTCCAGTGCGCACACTGAGTCTGCCCCGGCCAGAGTCCCAGCGAGGTGCAGCCATGGGGGTGAGGCATCCTCAGAGTCTGTCGCATGGCGACGCTCACTTGCTCATTGCCAGAAACCTCAGCTGAGATGCAGCCGTCCTGAACCTCCCTGGGGGGTGTGCCCAGCACCCCCAGTCAGATGTGCATGTGTGTCTGCCGCGGGTTCAGACTGCTGCCCTTCCTGGTGTTTCCTGGTGGATTTGAGCAGGGGTTGGCAAGGGACGGAGTGATCACAGACCTCCAGGAAGAGCCTCATGGGAACCAGGAGTCATAAAAAGGGCATTGATCTTTAAGGTGGAAGCTGTTATTGCCTTACTCCAGAAAAAGGAGGGTCAGGTGGGTGGGCGGGGGTCCCTGTGAGGTGGACGGGGTCTCACAGCGGCAGGCTGTTTGTGCCCTATTTGTTGCCCTTCGGATGCCAGGACCTCCTTCCGCCTCAGTTTCTACTTTTGTAAAATACACCTGATGCTCCCTGTCCCTCCCTGTCTCCACTGAACTTGGTTAAACTTCACTTGTGAATCCTGTCGACTTCCCACCCACATGACTTTCAGGATGGCTCATGCCCCTGTGTGTTTTGTTTTAATCCAGGCAGCCTCGGTCACCTCCCTGTCCAGCTTGGCCTGTATGTTCGTGGTTCGCTGGGCTGTTTGGAACCCCTTGCCGGAAGCCAGTTCTGGGAGGGTGACCTTGCCTCTTCAGGGCGGGGTCCAGCCCAACCCCTCGCACTGCCTGGTCTATAAGGTACCCTCAGCCATCATGAGCTCCGAAGAGGTAAATTATTAAGCATCTCTTATGTGTAATCCTCTGGCGAACGTCTAATAAGCTCATTCATTTTCAAAAGCGGGAGTTGACAATGTGTTTACAGATGTTGTAGAACAGAATTTTTTCATGTCACGGATATGCCCTTAAAAAGATGAATATGACCTCTGAGACATGCCTGGTCCTGTGTCAGTGCCCAAGGCCGGCTGTGTTGTGGGTCTCACAGCGTCTCTGTGCAGGCCTTCATCCCGAGAAGACCTGGTGGCCTGTGACTGGCATCTGTACGTGTTGCCACGAGACTCACTTCTGTGCTGTTGTCGGTGCCCTGACGATGGCCTCGGGTGGCCCTTGGCAGAAGGTTTTCTAGCGGCCCGAGTGCTCTGGGTGGACCTGGGTGGTCTGGCTTCCAGCCCCACCTTGTCTGTGTGAGTTGTCAGACCTCGGCTGTGTACGGACGAGTAGGTCCATGCTAGAGATTATCAGGTGTTTGGAAAGCCATTCTGAAATGAAACACCTTTGACCCCAATACAGAAAGCAAACAAAAGCAGGGAAGGGTTAAGTGTGTGGAGGGGTCTCGTTCCCCGGCTCCCCCGGCCCACTGGTGGCCTTGGGGAATTACTGGTAGTGACCAGGCACCACAGACGCGGTGTGAAGCCCTGTCGTGCCGGTGTCTGGAGTGGGTTCCGCTGGCTGCTTCTGCTCACGTTCCTGAAACACACCCAGTTCAGCAGTGCAAATGGGGCCTCTGAGTCCTCAGCTGCCGCATTTGTCTAAGGTAGAGGGGACTGTGCCTGTTATTTCAGTGTGCCACCGTGTGCTGACTCTCATGACAAATGATCCTGTTCCGTGCTGTTATTTACGGTGTGGATAATGCTGCAGGGACCTGAGTGAGGGAACAGCTGACGGTGCAGCTTTTCTTATTATAAAGAGCGTCTCTCGTTGGGGGCTGGGTTTCGCCGCACCCCCATGTGGTCTCATTTGAGCCCTTAATAGAAAGCTGGCATCAGAGACCCCGAGGCCCTGCCACTCTCCTCGCGGCTGTCGCCCAGTCCCACTCCACCTGGGTGGGATCTGAATAAGCATTTGCCCTACTTGCTGTCAGGGTCATCATGCCACAGCCCTGCCTTCACTTTCTAAGAGTGTAAACTGTACCTGGCAGGAGAGTTTTGAAGGGCTGCCTGCCTCAACACACCAGTGTATCAAATGTTGCTTTTTTTTTTTTTTTTAACCTAGAACACTTCTTCTAGGTCAGAATTTTTGAACCTCAGCACTGTTGACATTTTGGACCAGACAATCCTTGGTGTGGCGTCCATCCTGTGCCCTGGGGGATGTCCAGCAGCGTCCCTGGCCCTGTTCACCAGGTGCCAGTAGCACCCCCAGTTGTGATAGCTCAAAATACCCGCAGGCATTGGTGCAGGTTTCCCAGGGGCAAAAGCACTGCTGGTTGAGGGTCACTCTTCCAAGAGAGCTGGCCCTGCCCTGACTCAGCTCCTCTCCTGCCCTGTGGAAGCCTCTGCAGTGCTGCTTCTCCTGTCTGAGGGTGCTGGACCCACCGGGGCTGGCTGGTTGGAGGCCCAGGCAAGCCTCATCCCTGGTGTGTGTCCCACTCAGTCAGTCATTCTGCAAATTTGCTTTGAGCACCTACATTGGCTTGGAGGCAGATGTCCCTGAGCCCGTGGACTGATAGTTGAATAGAAATGGCAGTTGTCAATTAAAGAAAAATATTAATACTATAAAAATCTCATAAGATTTGGCTAGATTTTATGATTTATGTTGTTGTGACTATTTGACTGTTATTTACTGTAAGATAAAGTAGTATGTAACAATTGTGTTCTCTTTTTTAACTTCTGTCTTTTTCCCTCAAGGAAGAATAGTCTCTTTTAACAAAAAATTGTGGTCTCTAGAGGCAGCGGCTGTTAACTCTGTGAACCCCTGTGACTCGGGGTGACCTTTGTTCTTAAAATACTGTGCGTCCACTCGTTTCCTACTTTATCCATTTTAGACATTACGCACTGATGTCCCCTGGTGATGGATGAGAACTCGAGGTCTTGTGTACACTCCTGCCCTGTCCTCCACCACCTGGCCTCGGATTCAGGCACAGATGCTGGAACACAGTGGGGCTGATTGGAGGACTGAGAAGGGGTCTCCAGGGGACTGGGAGGGACTAGAGAAATCACCAAGGGAGGAGCTTGGAAGCGGCACTGCGGCATGGTTGACAGAGCCCTGGGCTGAGGGCCTGAGTCTGAATGGTGAGCTGAAGGCTTCGGAGCACTGACCGTGGAAGAGACTGGACGGCCCTGTCCCAGAGCGCCCCCTGTGGGGAGCACCCCGCACGGCTTCGGGGGGTGCTGACATCCACACCACAGCCCCCCAGAGGCTGCTCAGGAGCAGAGTCCTGACCGGCTGTGTTGATTCCCACCTGGACAAAAATAAGAGTCTTGGTGGGATTTAAGTGAGAGTGCTCAGAATGTCTATGATACAGTCTAAAAGTAGTTGTCACACAAAGAACCTGGAAAGTCTCAGGTTGTTTGGGAGAAACACCAACCCGGAGATGACATAAATGTTGGAATCATCAGACAAAGGGTTTAAAGCAGCCACTGTAAACATGCTGCAGTCAAATAAGGATAAACTCTCCGGAACGTCTCAGTAAAGAGACAGAAGTTTAAAAAAAAGGCATCAAATGAAAATTTTAGAGCTAAAAAATAAAATAACCAAAATAAAACATTGCTACACAGCTTAAAAGCAGAATAAAATGATGAAAGAGTCAGTGAACGTGAAGATAAATCAATCGAAATTCACCCCAAAACAACAGAAAGAAAAATGATGGGCAGACAATGGACAAAGCTTTGTACTGCAGGACCGTGCCGAGGGGACACCCGGGTCATCGGAGTCCCGATAGAAGCAACGGAATGGTGCAGAAAAAAACATTTGGAGAAATAATAGCTGAAAACTCCCCCAATTTGGCCAAAGATATTAACCTGTCTGTTCCGTTCCATGAACTCTAGAGGTAAATGCAAAGAAATGTACCCCAGACATATCATGAGCAAATGGCTGAAAACTAAACGTAAAGAAAAAAAAACTTCAAAAACAGCTACAGAAAAATGGTGCGTTATTTCTTACGGAGAAACAGTCATTCAAATGATTGTAGAGTCTTCGTGAGAAGCTGTGGAGGCCAGAAGGAAAACAGAAAGACTCCGGGACCCAGAAGGCTAGATCCAGCAAAAATCACATAGGAACAAAGGCGTGGAATAAGGATATCCTCAGACAAACTAAAATGAAGAGAATTCATCGCCAGTAGATATTTTTTAAAAGAATTCCTAAAAGAATTTATTCAGACAGAAGAGAAATGAGACCAGATAGAAACTGGGAACATCAGGAATGAAGAAAGAACCGTGTAAATTATGAATATGGTAGAACATTCTCTGTTCTTATGCTCTTCAGAATATGTTGAATGGCTGAAACAAAAATGCTCAGAGTGTCCGATGAGATTCCTGTGGTTTGTGAATGTGCCGGATGGGACGGCTCTACCAGGCAGGTGGCAGGTGACAGGTGGCAGGACCGGGGAGGGGGGGACAGGGTTTCTGCATTTCGCATGACGTGATGAGATGCTGATTCCAGGTAGACCATGAGAACTTAGGTCTAAGAGTAGTCACTAAAGTTAAGTCCTAAGAGTAGTCACTAAAAATAAGACGCAAAGGCATAATTTATAGATAAAATGAAACAAGTCAAGAGAAGGCAGGAAAGGGGAAACAGAACGAAAGCCGGGAGGGACGGGTCCAGCTGGCCTTGTCTGATTGCTGGTGGTTCATGCTGTGCGCAGGTAGCGTGTTCTGTGAAACTGAAGGTCTGTGGCAGCCCCGAACCCACAAACTTGGCACCAGTTTCTCAGTAGCACGTCCTCACTCGCGACCCCGTGTCACGTTTTGGCAGTTCCTGCAGGACTCGAAGCTTTTCGTTATTATTATATCTGTTTCGGTGACCTGTGATCAGTGACTTTCGATGTTTCTGTTATAACTGCTTCGTTCACAGGAGTTCTGCCCGTGTAAGGCGGTGAACTTAGTCAGTGTTGTCTCTTCTGAGACTGCTCTGCCGGTCGGCGCTCCCTGTCTCTCTCCCTCTCCTGTGCTCTCCCGTTCCCCTGTCAGGCCAGTTAACCGACAACGGCCTCTGAGGGCTCAAGTGAAAGCAACAGGTGCAGTCTCTCACTTTAAATCAAAAGCTGGAAATGATTAAATTTGGTGAGGAAGGCATTGTTGAAAGCCAAGGCAGACGGAAAGCCAACCAGTCAGCCAAGTTGTGAAATCCAAGGAAAAGTTCTCCAAAGATATTAAAAGTGCTTTCCCCTGAACATGGAAGAAGGTGGAACAGCCTTATTGCTGATACAGGGAGAGGTTTAGTGGTCTGGATAAAAGATCAAAACAGCCACGACATTCCTTAAACCAGAGCCTAATCCAGTGTAAGGCCCGAACTCTTCACAGTTCTGCAAAGGCTGAGAGAGGTGAGGAAGCTACAGAGGAGAAGTCTGAAGCTGGCGGAGGTTGGTTCAGGAGGTTTAACTAAGAAGCTCTTTCCGTAGCATAAAAGCACACGGTGCAGCAGCGAGCTGGATTAGGAAGCTAAACAGGATATTCAGGAGACCCAGCTAAGGTCTCTGACGGAGGCGGCCACAGAGTTCCAAGGTAGACAGTCTTCTGTTAGAGGAAGGTGCCATCTGGGGCTTTCATAGCTAGAGGGCAGAAGCTGGTGCCTGGCTGCAAAGCTTCAAAGGTCAGATGGGCTCTGGTTAGGGCCTAATGCATCTGGTGAGTTCAAGCTGAACCCAGTGCTCTTTGACTATTCAGAGCGTCTATGGCTCTCAAGACTTGTGCTAAAACTACTCTGCCTGTGTTCTCACATGTGGAACAGCAAAGCCTGACCACTACACATCTCTGTGCAGCATCTTTACTGGATTTTTTCAAGCCCACTGTTGAGACCTACCACTGAGAAAAAAAAGGGTTCCTTTCAAAATAATATTGCTCATTGACGATGCAGCTGGTCACCCCAGAGCTCTGATGAAAATATGTGTGTGTTTTCACGTCTGTTGACACACCTCCCTTCCCATGGGCCAAGGGGGAATTTCAGCTTTCAGGTTTCCCTATTTAATGCGTTTTTTAAGGTGACCACTGCCATAGAGAGCGATTTCTCTGATGGATTTGGGCAAAGTCGGTTGACAACCTCTGGAAAGGCTTTCAGATGCCATCAAGGACATTTGCTATTCATGGGAGGAGATCAACGTGGCACCCACCGTTGGCAGGAATTTGGAAGAAGTTGAGTCCTACCTCATGGGTGATTTGGGGGGTTCGAGACTTCAGTGAGGGAAGTAACCGCATTTGGGGGGTTCGAGACTTCAGTGAGTGAAATAACCGCAGACGTGGTGACAACAGCAGAAGAACTAGAATGAGAAGTGGAGCCTGAGAAGTGCCTGAACCGCTGCCATCTCACGACAGCTTGAAGGGAGGAGGAGCTGCTTCTGATGAATGAACAGGGATTTAGAATATTACAGAAACTTTGCTGAGCAAGCAGCTGCAGGGTTGAGAGGCATAATTTCAAAAGATGTTCTCCTGTGAGTAAACTGCCATCAAACAGCATTACATGCTACAGAGAAGACCCAGGTGGGAGGAAGCGTCAGCTGATGTTCAGGCTTCTCTGTTGTCTTACCAATGTGACTGTTGCATCCTGACCTTCAGCAGCCACCACCCTGACTGGTCAGCAGCCGTCACTATTATGCCATGCCTTTCTGCCAGCAAAAACATGACAACTCGCTGAAGGCTTCGATGACTGTTAGGGTTTTTGGCAATAAAGTATTTTTTAAGTAAGCTGTACACGTTGTTTGTTAGACATGAGGCTGCCGCACACTTACAAACTGTAGTAGAACCGCAACTTTATTTTTTTAATCTTCTAAATTTTTTTATTAAATCATAACTGCATACATTAATGCGTTTATGGGGTACCAAGTGCTGATTTTATATACAATTTGGAATGCTTATGTCAAACTGGCTAACATAGCCTTCACCTCACTTACTTAATTATTGTGTTAAGACATTTATACTCTACACCTAACAGATCTGACATTTACCCTTGTAATATGCACCATAGGTGTGGTCCCACCAATTACCTCCTTCCATTTAACCTCCCTCTTCCATCCCCTCCCCCTCCTCTTCCCACCTTCTTGGTTTTTCTTTTGCAGTTTTTGGCCAGAGGCCGGGTTTGAACCCCCCACCTCTGGTATATGGGGCCGACACCCTACTCCTTTGAGCCACAGGTGCCACCTAACATGTTTTTTTTTCCTCTTCTCTCCTTCATCCTGGGCTGTAGTTGTGTTTTATCTTTCATCTGAAATTGTGGGTGATTACATATTGGTTTCATAATAGTACTGAGTACGTTGGATACTTTTTCTTCCATTCTTGAGATACTTTACTGAGAAGAATATGCAACTTTAAACGTACTGGGAAACCAAAAGGTTTGTGCGTCTTGCTTTCTGCCGTATTTGCTTTACGTGGTGGCCTGGAACAGAACCTGCAGTGTCTTTGAGGTATGCCTGTAATTACATTAAATGTATGTAGTGTGAATGTACCAGTTTATTATTTATTTATTTATTTGGAGATAGGTTCTTGCTGTATTGCCCAGGCTGGTCTCAGGCCAGCCTCCTGCCCCAGCCTCCCTAGTAGCTGGGGCTACAGCTGCAACCCCTTGCTGCTGGCGCATCAGTTTAAGGATAGAGATCGTCAGGCTTAATGTAAAATACAGTCTGACTATATATTTTCTATGAGGAAGATACTTTAAATATAATGGGGTAGAACTAGAAAGGGAAACAAAAAAATATTATTTACAAAGTCCTCCCCTAGATGAAATAACTCTAACAAAATTTGTACAGGACCTGAAAATGATAAACTTTGCTGTTGCTGGATATCCCTGTGGTCTCCTTTCGGTGGAGTCGGGGGAGCTCTAAATAACCGGCGGGACGCGGCGTCTTTGTGAGGGGAGGACGGAAGATAATACAGGGGCCAGTTCTCCCGGAAGGTCTTGTACAGATTTTATAGATTTGATGCAGTTTCAATCAAAATCCCAGCAGGATTTTGTTTTTTTAGGTATAGCTGATTCTAAGACTCATTTGAAAAGGTAAAGGGATTAGAAGAGTCAAAACAGGTTTTAAATAGAATAATAACGTCGGAGGAGTCATAGGCTACATTAGAGGCTCACAGAACACTGAGGGAGTCAGGGTCGAGCGCTGTTGGTCGAGGGAGCAGAAGGCCCAGAAGTAAAGCCCAGTTAGGAAGTGCCTTAGGACGTGAAATGTGCGTATGTCACATGACCCAGCAGCCCTGCTCCGGGAGAAATGATGACCTACACTAGGAAGCGGCGTTTGCAGCCCCCCCGTTTATAATCTCCCGCCCTGCAAACAACCCAGGGTTTTAAGGGTGAGCAGATGACGGAGCCGGGGCACCGTGTGCGGCTGTGTTGCTCAGTCACAAAAGGAGAAAGCATAGCCGTGCCTGCCGCAGCCTGGATGAGTCTCGCCGTGTGTGCTGAGTGGGAGATGCCAATCTCCAAGTGGCACAGCACGTGATTCCACCTACGTGACGTTCACACGAAGGCCAGACTGCGGTGCTGGGACACCACAGGGGCCCCAGGTGCTGGTTCCACGTAGAAAGATAGGGGACGAACAAATGTCTAGTCCTGGGGCGGGGAGTGTCGGGATTCTGTGACTTGGGAGTGATTTTCTTTAAGAGCTGAGGGTAGTGTTGTGGGCAGCGGAGTGGCTCTGTTTTCCAATTACCGGTGGTATGTGCATCTAAACAGGTGTCCAAATGTACAGAAAGCCAGCTTTGTGTGAGTTGACCAGAAAACACAACCCACACAACGTGAGAGGTGCTGTGACCTTCACCGGGGTGGGGCTCTCCATGAGATGGTCTCCTGCGGTTTTAGTGCCACAGCCAGTTGTTTTCTGCTCTGAAAACTGCTTGATTCTAATCTAAGAACAGGTGGCTTCAGGTGGAACCCTGAAGAACAGGTGGAACATCTTTGTTCCACTGAGACCTTGTTTTAAGGCTGAGGGATCGTCCCTGCTTGAATCACTCTGAGGGAGAGGCCGTCATGGCTCCTGTTGTGGTCTGTTGCAGGTGAAGCAGGTGGAGTCGGGAACAGTCCACTTCCAGTTCTCTCTGGGCTCAGAGGAGCACCTGGACTCACCCACAGAGCACGTCAGCAGCCCCACGGCCCAGCGACAGCCAGCCAGGAAACCACCCAGGTCTCCTTCAAGTAAGTCTTTCCAGAGAGCTGATCTCCATGCTCACGGCATCACTTCTGTCCGTTCCCCATGAAAGTGCTGGGTCCAGGACGATAATCCTCCTATTTATACGGAACTGCGCAGTTCACCTCCCTGGGGTTGGTTAGCGGGGTCTGTGCCTAGTAGAGGGTGAACTGGACAGGGCCACCTGTGCTTCAGGGCTGGGCGCAGTTACTCCCAGCTCCCTGCTGAGCACCTGTGGCTTGTTCTGTCACTGACGCCTGAAAGGCTGTGTCATATGGTGCCTTGTAAACCTGGGGCCCAAGAATTCAAGATGTGCTGACAGTGGTGGACGGCGGCTCTGTTCTGCACCGGCAACAGAGCTGACTGTCTTCTTGCCGTGAAGTACGGTCTGAGGTTGTGAGTCTGTGACCTCAGTGTGTGGCTTTGACAAAGGGAGTCATAACTGGCTGCAGGCAGCAAGGGTGACCAGCAGCGCTTGAGAGCCCTGGCTTTGTGTGTGGTGCCAAGCACACCTGAGCAGAAGTGGTGAAGAGCCGTTGCTGGCTGTCCATTTGCTGTGTAGTTGGCTGGGCACCTTCTGCTATGGCCAGTCCCCTGCCTCAGAGCCTTTTTTTTTTTTTGAGACTAGTCTCACTGTGTCACCCTGGGTAGAGTGCTGTTGTGTCACAGCTCACAGCAACTTCAAACTCTTGGACTTAAGCGATTCTCTTGCTTCAGCCTCCCAAGTAGCTGGGACTACAGGCGCCTGCCACAATGCCCGGCTATTTTTTGTTGCAGTTGCCATTGTTGTTTAGCTGTCCTGGGTTGAGTTTGACCCCACCACCCTCCGTGTATGTGGTTCTCAGGTGACGTCCTGAGGACTCCGTCTGCCTGTCTGCCCCATGCCCTCCCCTTTAAAGCTCTCCTTCCTTCCAGGTAGCCTCACTCCCTGTGGTGACCCTGGAGCTCTGGGGTCATCCTTGGGCTCAGGAATCCCAACAGGGAGCACTTGCCTCACTCAGTCGCTCCAGGGGCCCTGAGCTGGGACCCCCTTGGTCTGCTGTGTCACTCACTTTCATCCCAAATGGCTGATGGGGTGGGGGTGGGCCTCTCTCTGACTGTGTGGGTGAGGGCTGGGAGGATGATTCCCCAAAGGAAAACCATCAAAAGAGAGTATGGGGCGGTGCCTGTGGTTCAGTGGGTAGGGCGCTGGCCCCACATACCGAGGGTGGTAGGTTCAAATGTGGCCCCGGCCAAACTGCAACAGCAACAACAAAGAGAGTTTTTGGTTTCAGGGTGGGTGAAACTGGCAGATGTTGGTTGCCCCGTGGATTAAGGGGCCTGGTCCCCGGTCCTGAGTCCTGATCTTTCCCTGGCATTCTGCTGCTCTGACTGTGGGATTGAGTTCCAGCTTTGATCACTTTCCTGCATCGTGAATGAGTAGACATGGAGGTCCCTGTCAGGCTTCCAACTGTGTGAAAGGGACACAGATGAGTGAGAAGCAGCCTGTCCTCCATGAGCCATCCTGACCTCTGGGCAGCATGCTGGGCCTGGGAAGAGCTACTTGAGTGAAGCCACTGCATTCAGGGGAGGGCTCCCCAAGAAGGGATCCTGCAGAGGCAGCTTGTTTGGGGGCTGGTAATTATTCCTGTGACCCACTGCAACGGGCATCTTTCTGCATAACGGCTGGGGTGTTCTAGGACCTCTTCCTGTGTGTAGGACACACCAGCGGCAGTGTGACTTCTGGAGAGGCAGAGCTAGTGGGTGCACGTACTTCTTAGTTCTTTACCAAAAGATGTACTGTTATACCCTTGGCAGAGAGGGGTCTGCTTTGGTTCCTGGAAGGATCAGGAACTGAATGGTTGTGCAAATGTGCTATAGCAGCGTAATCTATTTTTCAGTTACTGTTTGGGGACCAGAAAATCTACATGCCTGGAACCTGATTTCATTTGGCTTATTTAATTTGGATTTATGGCTGCATTCATGTCACTTTAATATGATTGCTTTCAGCCCGGGTTCCAAGCATTTGAAGACATTGCCTCCCAAGACCCGATATAAGAGACTTAAATATCCACTAGTGTTTAAGTTATGATGGAAACTTTTCATACTTCAGTATTTTACCACGTATATGGTTCCTTTGGAAATCTTAATGATATGTGGCTGTCACTTTAAGTGAGGTTCTTGGGCTCTCTGTCATGAATAATCCTTTCTATTTTTCTGAAGTTGCAAGGGAGTGGAGGGAGGTCCGTTCCGCACCTGCCCTGCAGGAGCGTGCGTCAGCCACCAGGGGGCGCCCACGCCTCACCGAATGTGCCTGGGAGTTTCCCTGACCCATATTTAGGTTTTGAATGTTCCAGTGGTGTCAGAATTTTGGTTTGTTTGCCGTGTAGAAGAGGTCACTGCAAACATGTAAGCGTGGAGTTTGATTCTTGCAGTGATTGTGCCTGCTGAGCTGAATGTCTGGAACATTCTCTCCTTGCCATGCACCAGGGTGATTCCTTAAGGGCTGTGGCAGGGGAGGAGAGGCTCAGGCCACCTCTTACCTGGTGAGCACAGGCGAGCGCGCAGGCCGTGAAGGTGCTGGTGGCTGCTGACCAGAGGGTGGGTTTGGGTAAGGCTTGGACAAAGGGGTGACCCCTGGAAGGTTGTGCCCGGTCTGGACCTGCCCTGCTGCGTGGGCCTGTGTGGCCACGACAGGGCAGCCCCGCTCCTCGGCTGCCGAGGTTGGAATTCATGCAGCACTGGGGCCCACACCCAACGTCACTCAGGTGTCCCTTTGTCCTTTCTTAGAGTTTGCTCATTTTCCCATTCCTGTGATGAAAGTCTTAGGAAGAGTGACTTTTTACCCCCAAATAGGAATGAAAGCCTTTCAGATGCATCTGCCTCATGAATTCTTAGTGTTAGGGCACCATCGAATACCAGCCCATCCCGTTTTCCCTGTCTGGGGATGCAGCTCCTTCCTGCAGTCCTCCCTGAAACCCCAGCCCCTGCATCTCTAAAGGTGAGGGTCCTCCTCCCACCCCTTTCAGGACCAGCTGTTTAGCCCTCTCTGCAGGATGGCCACATTCCACCTCTGAGGCCCAGGCCTAGCCCTTCCCTGCCTTCTGCCCCAGGGAAGCTGTTGTTTCTGAGAGCTGAGCGCTTTCCTGGGTGAGCTGCCCACCGACTCCCCTTCCCTGGGCGTGGCAGTGTAGGCCCAGGATGGCAGCTGGCACTCTGGGCTGGGCTGGGGGCTCTGCGCTGCCCCCTGCACATGGCTGTCTCCTGCTGGGGGTGATGGGTGGCAAAGGTGGTTGCTCTGGGACCCCCTGCCTTTCTAGAAAGGACACTGTCGGCTTCTAGTGTGTTGAGGGGGCTCTGCTGTCTCCAGTGCGGGAGGAGGTCTGGCTGACCCTCTTCTGTGGCACAGTGCGGGTGTTTGACAAGGTATTTGTCAGATAAATGAGCCTATGGGCACAGGAGGTAAAGGTGGTAAAACGCTGTCCTTCCTTTCTCCTTCCTATTTTTACTTTTTATGGCAGCGTAACACACATACTGAAAAGTACACGGGGAGGGGGACAAGTGGCCGCTCAGCGAGCACTGGGTCAGGAGACAGCTGCTACCACCCTGTACCCTGAGGCCTCCCTTGCATTGACAGTACTTTCAACCTGATGGGGGAAGTGGCCCAGAAGTGAAAGGGGGCTGGCCGGGCTACCGCCTCATGTCCCAGTCCCATCCCTGTCCCCACCTGGCATGTGGGTTTTGATGCTGTCACCATTCTGAGTTATTTTATATATATATATATATATATGTACTTTTTTCTGAGTTACAACATTTGTCTCCATTCTGTACCCTGTGTGCATGGTGGTCTCCCTGGGGGTGGAGACAGGAGGCTTGGGCAGGTTCCAGGGAGTTCTCGCCCGGTGACCACATGGGAGCACTGTTGTCTCACTGCCTGCCACTGAGGGTGCTGGGGGAAGAGTGTGGCTGGAGGAGGAGCGTGCCCCCTCTCTGCGTCTGTGCTCCTGCAGGTCAGGACCAGGTGGGACCTGTACCTGCCAGGCTTGGGGTCAGGGTGCAGGCCGGCTTGCTGCTGAGGCCCACACTGTGCTCAGGTGGAGGGCTGTGGGGCTGACAGGGCAGAGGAGGCAGCAAGACCTGCTGACAGCCTCAGCGTGTGGAGCTGGCCTGGGAGTAGCGGCGTTGAGAAGGAGTCTGCACACGCTGTGGAGCCTGCTGCATGGATGATGGCCTCAGCGTGTGGAGCTGGCCTAGGAGTAGTGGCATTGGGGAGAGGGAGTCTGCACACACAGTGGAGCCTGCTGCATGGACGACGGCCTCCGTGTGTGGAGTGGGAGTAGCGGTGTTGGGGAGAGGGAGTCTGCACACGCCTGCACACGCCATGGAGCCTGCTGCATGGGAAACCCCAGTTGCTCCTTGTCTTGGAAAGTCAGTGAAGAATGTTTCTGGTGTCGGGGAACCGCTGGCACAGATCTTTCTCTCCCCTGAGTCTGGACCGTGCTGCTGAGGGTGTGCTGGCAACACCCAGGGCCCCGCCGACCCCCGAGCTGCGCACAGTGGCCATGGAAAAGCTTGCCTCTGAGTTTCTGGGCTCTTCTTTTTTAATGTCTGGGTTATTTGCCTGAAATTAGGTTTGTTGGTGGCTTGGCCAGAGGTGGATTCTACCTCCCGGCAAAGGAGTCCAGCCTCCTGCCCGTGGGGAGAGCCAGCAGCAAGCCGGCCTGCACCCTGACCCCATGAGCAGGGGGCTCCTGCTTGGGGAGAAGCAGCTGGAGGTGACAGCTGGATGGCTGCTTGCTGGAGAACTTGTTTTTCCGTTCTGTGGTGACTGCTGTTACTAGTTCAACCAGAGGCATCTTACCTTGTATGACCATTGAACTAAAAATTAAATTATTTTAAATTAGGCAGGAAGGTATGAGTACATGCTTAGGGAGACTAACATCTATAAAAGGTTCAGTTAACCGCCTCTTAACGTTTTATACTGTTCCATGGGCTTTAGTGGATTGACCAGCATCCCCTCCCTATCTCCCTCCTTCCCGCCTCCCTCTCTTTTTCTTTCCTTTCTCTTTAACATTGTCAACCTAAAATAAGCCACAGAAACAGACTGTGGGACTGGCCAAAGCAGGGATTACCGTCAGGGATACGTGTGCTGTATGACGTCAGCTCGTCCAAGGTGGTTGCGGTGGAGGGGAAATCTCTAAAGACAAGGGCAGTGGTTAGGGCACCAGCCACATACGCCGGGGCTGGCAGGTTCAAACCTGGCCCGGGCCTGCCAAAAAACAACAACTACAATAACAACAACAAAATAGCCGGGTGTTGTGGCGGGTGCCTGTAGTCCCAGCTACTTGGGAGGCTGAGGCAAAAGAATTACTTAAGCCCATGAGTCTGAAGTTGCTGTGAGCTGTGACCCCACAGTACTCAACCAAGGGTGACATTGTAAGACTCTGTCTTAAAAAAAAAAATTTTTTTTTTCTAAAGACAAAACAGAATTCCACATGACCTGCTCTGAAACAGGCCACTGGTTACAGCAGTTTGTTGTGGAAGCCAGCCTTGGTTCAGTGGCGCTGGCCACTGTTAGGCATGTGTGCTGGTGCAGGGCACTTATCTGGAAGCCTGCAGTTCTGAGGAGTCCCCCGTGTGGTTCCCTCATAGGCACAGGTGCGTGGGGGCCCCTCCTTCATGGCCTCCTGGCTCCCTCTTGTCAGGGTGTCATGTAAGTGACTCTGTTCTGATTTGATAGCCTGTGCAACAGGGGGGATCACACCCTGCACATGGGTCGTGAGCTTGCCGTTTTCACTCCCTAACTCGGCCGCCTTCCCGGTCAGCACACACCAGTGACCTCCTCCCTCCAGTTGCTTCGTGTCCCCCCTAGGACGGGCCAGGCTTTATTTAAGAGTTTGCATTCCCAGGAGCACCTGGGTCCTTCTGAAGTTGTGCTGTTTTCAACAGTGCTGCCTCAGATGGCCTGGCGCCTGCGTCCCCTCCTGTGCTGCCAAGTTCTCACAGTGGCCTTGTGCTCGAGTGTGTGCTGCCCCGTGGTTCAGCTTTGCTGGTGCTGCGACTTCTCAGCCAGGGCGTGCTCCTCAAAGGAGTCAGGCTTCCCCGTCAGACACTGTAGGAGGCTCTTGGGGGCTCCGTGGGCACTGTGGGGGGACGCGGCCAGCGAAGTTGGAGTACCGCATCGGACCTTCAAACTACAAGATCGGGGAACAAGGCGTTCTGTGGTTTGGGTGCGTTTTCTCTCCATGTGCTCAGTCCTGGGCTCGCCAGCAGGCGTCGTCTTAAACAGATGCCAAAGACTATTTTAGGTGTTTTACTCTTGTGGAAGGTAAAATTCCATAATAAGTCGTGATATAAAGAACTACCTGATAAGACATAACCACGTGGTACCCAAGTTTGAGACTTCAGGGAGAGTAAAGTGCTGTGAGAAGTCTCCAGTGCTCTGACGGTCTGACTGCTCCTTCAGGTCCTGTGGCTGGAGGGCGGGGAGGGGGGGTCCTTCTCCGATGTGGCTTCCTCTTAGCTGACGGTAATGGAGCCATTTCCCGCAATTTTTCCTTATTACCAAAATCAGCCTGTGTGGTTTTCAGAGTCCCCATTTAGGGTGGAACAAAGTAAAATTCTACCTCTGCCTTCCTGTTCCATCCATTAGGCGACTTTTGAGGAGGGTGGGCAGGGGCTGCTGCGGGAGCTCTGCCGCTGTCTGCAGGGGGTGTTCAAGGAACCTGGGGGAAGCAAGCCGTTTCCTATTTCTTTTTTTTTTTTGAAATGGTCTCAAAGTAGGTTATTGTAGCTCACTGCAGCCCCAAACTCCTAGGCTCAAGTCATGGTCTTCCTGCCTCAGCCTCTGGGCAGCCTGGGATGACAGGTGCCTGCCACCACACCTGGCTAAGTTTTCTACTGTTTGTAGAGGTGAGGTCTGGTCTCAGTCTTGCTCAGGCTGGTCTCGAACTCTTGGTGTCAGGCAATCCTCCCTCCTCGGCCTCTCAGAGTGCCGGGATTACAGGTGTGAGCCCCTGCGCTGGCCTGAGGACGGCAGAATCCTCAGCTGCATTTTGCTTGTAGTGAGATTGTTTTTCCCGGGAGAGAACTTGCTGGATGATTTGTAGACTCTCTGAAGGACAGTGTGAGGGCACTTCTAGACCTGCAAGCTCCTCCTACGAGAGGGCTTCAGAATTTCCTGGAACGACAGGAACTGGGTGGGTGAGTGGGCACTGCCCAGTAGGGGCTGGACTGTGGACTGTGTCCTCGGCCGGCTGGCTGGCTCATCCCTCTGCCCAGTTCCTGCTGCCTTCCCTGTAACCCCTCCTGCCCCACCTGCAGCCCTCTGTCAGACCTCCCCTGCCAGCTGGGAAGAATCTGCAGCTTCTGGTCAGATGGATTCTGGGAGCAGCTGGGAGGGGTTCCAGCAGCATGGGGGTTGGGGTGTGCTTCGGGAATTTAGTTCCTTCTTGGTAGGCAGCTTTTTTTTTTTTTTTGAGACAGCTCCTCAAGTTGTCCCCCTGGGTAGAGTGCTGTGGTATAGCTCACAGCAACCTCTAACTCCTGGGCTCAAGCGAGTCTCCTGCCTCCGCCTCCCAAGTTGCTGGGACCACAGGCACCCGCCACAATGCCTGGCTATTTTTTTTTTTTTTCGGTTGCAGCCATCATTGTTGTTTGGTGGGCCCGGGCTGGATTCGAACCTGCCACCTTAGATGTATGTGGCTGGCACCTTAGCCACTTGAGCCAGAGGCGCTGAGCCGGTAGACAGCCTTTTTTTTTGTTGTTGTTATTTTTGTTTTGTTACAATTTAAATTAGAATAGGAAGTGGTTGGGCATCCTCTATCTAGGAGGTGTAGTGTCTGGTTGGAGATGTCCGAGATGTCTGGGTCGCTCATTTGATTGGTAGGTATTGAGTGCTTGCCCTGTGCCCTGTGCTGCGGGGACTTGGGATTCCCAAAGAGATTCATTTGCTTGACATCCTGGCAGATGTGGACCATAGAAGGACTTTGGCAGCAGAGGCCACAGTGGAGGGAGAGAGAGCCAAGGGTGGGCCGCTGGGGCCAAGCACATGGGGCAGCCTGGTGGCTGGCCGCAGGAGGGTGACAGAAGGCAGGCAGGGCTGTGTGGGGAGCCCCAGTTTCTCAGGAGATCCCTGTTTCCCTGTAAGTCCAGCAGGGGGTGGAGTTGACTGCCCTGGACAGAGTCCAGTTGCTGTGAAGGGGCTGTAATGGGCCCTGCAGGGTGTGGACATGAGGCTGCAGTTGAGGCCATGGGCTCAGGGAAGCCAGGCAGGTCACCTCACAGAGAATGCCCAGGGCTTATACCCTGTGCCAACACGCCCTGGCCTCCGGGTATGTGCAGGAGGCCGTCAGCATGGTGTGGGCCTGGCTGGGGCAGCCCCAGCTGTTGACCGGAAGGTGTGTTGTGGAGTGTGGGGGCAGGTGGCAGAGCTGGGATGACCAGAAGACTGTTGGTGCCTCAGGTACAGGCAGTGTTATGTCTGGTAGGTTTGGGGGAACTAGGAGCTCAGGGGTTGCTGGGCCTCAGGGTGCCCATGTGGCCTGGGGAGAGCATGAAAGCAGCTCACAAAGCTGGCTGTTCCCTCTTTGGGCCACTGTGCTGCTGCTGCAGGGCTGACCAGTGTGGGTGGCACCTGTGGGAGGGGTCAGCTCAATTGGTTGTCATCAAGGGTCAAAGGCTGTTCTCAGCCCCTTGTTCTAGGGGGCTCACATGAAGGACTGGCCTCATGTCTTCCTGGTGGACCTCCCAGTCCTGCCACACCTAGAATAGGACAGGCTGAGTTAGCAGCATTCATGGGCTGCGGGCCTGGCCAGCAGCTTCTGCTCAGAAGAGTTTCTTATTCAACAAAATAGCAAGCCAGCCTGAGCTAGGAAGCTGCTAGGCCAGGCAAGCATCAGATCTCAGCTCTTCCAGGGCAGAGGAGTGTAAGCTGGTAAAGAGACTGAAAAGCATTTAGAGAACTTCTAAGTGTCTGAAAAATCTTCTATCCCATTAAGCCCTGGGTTAGTGAGGCTGCAGGGCCCAGAAGCACTGGGTGGTACAGAGTGGGGAGGGAGCACTGCAGGCCCTCCCCAGCAGGTGTAGCTCAGGTCCCACCCTCCCAGTGACTGGGAGAAGCTGATGCTTGTCTCACTCACACACACCAAGGGTCGCACAGGTGGCAGAGTGCGGGGTTGCTCCCTGGTCGCTGTCACACTCTGGGTGGTAACAACCGACTGAACTCAGCTGGAGACCAAGTGGGGAGACCTGTCGAGGCCTGACCGCACTGGTGTTTGGGGTTCCCAGGCCGCCCTGCACAGGCCAGTGGGACCCCACCAACCCCCCTGTGTTTCTTTCCAGGCCCGCCGGCATCAGCACCCCAGGTCCTCGCTGTCACTCAGGACTCACCTGTGGGACCAGGGGTAAGTCCAGGCCGAGTAGGGCCAACTTGGTAATTCTAAAGTACAGTGCTCGAAAGTTCTGGGAGCAGGAAAGTACCATTTACATCTTTAAGGACAGTTGCTCTCTTTGCTTCTGTGTGGCTAGGCCTGTTAGTTCCCTGTCTCGTCCGCACAGCCTGTCCCCGCCCCACTGACTCAGTGCCAGCTGTGGGGCAGCTGTCTGCCATGGCTGACGGCCCTCAGGTTGCTATCTAGGGTGTGTTTCAACACCTCCCTGGCAATTTTTTCTGAGAGTTGAGGCTCTTTCAGGACTGAATACTGTTTGCTTTTCCCTGAGAGATCCCAAGGTGTGGACCTCACCCCTTTGCTCTCTCAGATTCTGCCAGGAGAGGGCACCTGGCAGCCACCAGCACCCAGAGCAACCTGCTGCCTGGCACAGCTGGGCTCCTGGGCCGGCTCCTGGGCCGGCTGCTGGTGCTGGTGGAGGGAGGGCCTCAGATGAAAGACACAGCACATTGACAATTGTGTGTCAGATAGTGAATAATCTCTGTGGAGCTAGAATTTCCTGAGAAAGACCCTGGCTTGCCTCCGGCTGGCGTGCTCTGCTTGGCCACCGTCTGGAATCCTGAGCTGCTCACCTGTGGCCCCATCTGGCTCTAGCTGTGTGATCATGAGCAAGGTCAGAGTGGGCTTGTTCTTCCTGATAGTTCTGTCTGCCAACATCAACCTGGAAATTGACTTTCTAGAAAAGTTCAATAATTCAGCATCCAAGGCCGTCTCCAGGAAGCAGCTTTAATGTGTAGCACACAGCTTGGAAACTGGATCATGAGTGAGCGTTCATTTACCCAGAGGTTTCCCTGCTGGCCAGGCCGGCGTCCTTGCCAGTTTCCACTTTACCCTGAGGGTTCATGACGCCTTGTGGGTCTGAGGCAAGATCTTTTCTCCCTGAAGATGCTGCCTGGGCCCCCATGACGCTAGCTCCCTCATCCACCTCTTAGCACCCCCATCTGTGAGTCCAGCACCCCCATCTGTGATGCAAGTAACCCTATTCTCCATCTACCACTTAGCACCCCCATCTGTGACTCCAGCATCCCACCCACCCCTCAGCACCCCCATCTGTGACTCTTAACACCCCTCCACCCCTCAGTACCCCCATCTGTGACTCTAACACCCCTCCACCCCTCAGCACCCCCATCTGTGACTCTAACACCCCTCCACCCCTCAGAACCCCCATCTGTGACTCCAGCATCCCACCCACCCCTCAGCACCCCCATCTGTGACTCTTAACACCCCTCCACCCCTCAGCACCCCT
>CAUYTI010122939.1:0-44778 GCA_963575145.1 Galago senegalensis | reverse complement strand
GCCCGGCTATTTTTTGGTTGCAGCCGTCATTGTTGTTTGGCGGGTCCGGGCTAGGGATTCGAACCCGCCACCTTAGGTGTACGTGGCTGGCGCCTTAGCCGGTTGAGCTATAGGCGCCGAGCCTGTATTGACTTTTCTTATCCTGGGTATTTTCAGTTGAAGTTGGGGGAAGGGGAAAAGTTACTGACACCTGCAGCCAAGGTGCCCACCTGGTATCATTGGCGTGTTCCGTTATCATTGATTTGTGGTGGCACTGGAGAGGGTGACCCTGCAACGTACCCTTTCCCACACGTCATTAGGCCATCCTGAAGGCTCCGTTAGTTTTTCACTCAAGCAGCTGTATTTTCCTAATGTGCCTTCACCAAGTGCTGACGTCATCTCATTCCCAGAGTCATGTGAGTTACATTCAGAGCAGTCTTTTATTGCTCTTTGGAAGCCTTTTGAAATGATGAGTTATTTATTTCTGCGTTTGATTGGTGGGTCTTTTCTTTCTCTGGCTCTTCATGGATCAAAGTCCCCGTGCTATCTGGTCAGAGGGCAGTTGTCTGAAATATATTTCAACACCATTCCTAAAGAATATAATTCTTTCGCATTTACTCTCTCTGTTTACTCCTGAGTTTCTACTACTAATTAGTAAAATTCATTTCCTCATAGCCACAATGAGGTTAGAATAAATGTACCCAGCTAGGTATCCAGCAAAGCCCAATGTATTCGAAGTGGTAACAAGAGACCAATTCTATTCTGATAAACACCATTAAAAGGAAAAGGTAAATCAAATCTTATGGCCTTAGTCAGCAAATTTTATTCTACAGGAGGAATCTAAGCTGAACCACAACTATAATTTGGAGTCTCAGCTCAAAGTGACTGCTTTGTATTTTTCTCTAGGGTCGGAAAAATCAAATCTGTATTCTGCCAGTCAGGCACACCGTAAAGAGTGCCACCTTCACCTGGGTTATTCAGAAGGCCTTTAAGTCTCGGGAACTTGATGGATTCTGATGCACAGCCATGAGTTCCACAGGACATTAATTCTGCTCCATTGCTTGTCCATTTGAACTAAAAAGTGTTGGTGAATACATTGTACTTGGGGACCTCCAAATCCCCCTTGAGTTCATTGTCATTCTTGAGGTCACTGAGCTCCTTTGCTATCTCTCAGTACACAGAGCACATTTGAAGTTTGTTGCTATGGTGTCCTTGTCCTTTCATCTTTGACAACTGCATCAGCTCTTATTCTTCAGGAAGTTAACATTGCCTTTTGTTCACAAAGCAAGATTATTTGGAAAGGTCAACGTGTGTGGCGTAGCACTCTGTTATATTTCTACAAAGAAATAGATCTGCTATATTACAGTGATGCCTTGGGTTAAAGGCTAGCTTCCGTATAGTGAATACCCATGTACAAACGATCACTGTAAGTTCATTTGTTGTTTGAAAGAAGTACTTTCATGTGGAAGATTTGATGAGTGGGTCTATTAAAGGAAATATAACCAAACCATCGCTATAGAGTTGGTTCTGTGGGGATTGTGGAAGCTATGACTGTCTTCATCTGGTTGTCCTTAGGACGTGTTTCTTGAGTGGGAAAGTCACGGTTTGTAGTTTGCCGAGGGAGTTAGCCAATTTTTTTTTCATTTTTAATAAGTATTTCTATCTTAGAGATTTGGGCTGAACCTTGCGAAATCTATTATAGTTCCTCTCACTTTTTATAATAGTGGATATATTCTTGTATGCTGGTGATACTATAAATATTTAGGTTTGAATGCAAATTATGGAAGTTGGTAATCTTTCTAACCAGGAAAGATTAACAGAAAATATGTCAGTAACTCCTAAATGTAGACAGAGATATATAGAAATAAAGCTGGAAGGTGTGAAACATTGTGTTTTCATCAAGAAGCATCTGAATTATATCTGATCAGAAATTCATATGTGTAAGCAGTGCATGAATATTTTATTGAGAAAAATGATGGGTCAAGAAGGGTCCTGGCTTGGCATCTGAGTAGCAGATACAGATCATGTACATGGGCTACATTAATATCTACTCCTGTTTTCAGGTGGTCAGAAATCCTTCCTGAGGCTCTAGTTATATGATATAATTTTAGGATAATTAAACTTAACAGTTCAAACTTACAGAATTAATTGAATGTAGCTTCAACTCCAATTACTGATTTACTGGCCTTTTAATAGTTTGTGGTATAATGTTATAGGGAGCCTGGTTAGGCCACAAGAATCTGCTAGTTCATGAAGGCCAGCTAATGTGGGAAAAATTCCTTCTGTGGTATTCTGATGAAAGCTGGTTTTCTTCAGTCTGCAAATAAGATACACATGTAATTTATCATCCAAGTAGGAGAATTTTGAGAGTAAGCATTGCTGCTAATAATTAAATTAAGGATAGGTAACCTCACATTGTCAGATTTTATTAGAAATAAAATCTCTTTAAAATATTTCGCTGCTTCTTCTTCTTCTTCTCCTTCTCCTTCTCCTTCTCCTCCTTCTCCTCCTCCTCCTCCTCCTTTTTTTGTATCATCATAGCTCACAGTAACCTCAAACTCTTTGTCTCAAGTGATCTCAGCCTCTCAAGTAGCTTGGACTACAGGTTCCCACTACAATGCCTGGGTCTACTGTCTATTTTTAGTAGAAATAGGGCCTTTCTCTTGCTCAAGACAGTCTTAAACTCCTAAGCTCAGGCAATTCACTCACCTCAGCTTTCCAGAGTGCTGAGAGTATAGCCACTGCACCTGGCCCCAAATATTTCTGTTTTTGTGAAAAGATCTCCGTTCTTGTATAGTTTTGGCTTAAAGGTTTTTGTCTGTTTGTTTTATAGAGATGGGATCTCACTATGTTGCCTAGGCTGGTCTTGAACTCTTGGCCTTAAATGATCCTCCCTCCTTGGCCTCCGAAAATGCTGGGATTATATATGCACATACAGGTGTGAGCCAGGGCACCTTGTTCTTGTATAATTAGTAGCAGAAATTTGAATTCACCTACAATATGCTTGGCAAAAAAAAAAAAAAAAAACTTTAGTTGCAGAAGAAGCTGAAAAAGCTTTTATCTAGGACCAATAAGTGTTGGGCTATGGTAAGAAACACCTACTTTGACCAGCTTAGACTTAAGCCTATTTAACCAGATTGGAAGAGACAGAAACCAAAACCTGTTTTTCCCTACTAACAAGACAGTTATTCATAATGTATCATAGAGTAGAGAAAGAAAGAGAAGTCACTCGAAGACTGCCCATAGAGACTGCAGGAGTTTTTCAATTCAGCAAAGGATGAACTTGTACGGAAAAAAAGCAAAAGTTGAACATAAGAGGGAGCAGTCAACATGGCAGCACAGAGATGAAGGGAAGCACTATTCTTCTCCTTCATTTTCTTTTGAAGACATGGAACAAGTCAATCAAAAGATGACTTGCAGGTGGCACCTGCGGCTCAGTGAGTAGGGCCCTGGCCGCATATAGTGAGGGTGGTGGGTTCGAACATGGCCCCAGCCAAACTGAAAAATGAAAGCCAGGTGTTGTGACAGGCACCTGTAGTCCCAGCTACTCAGGAGGCTGAGGCAAGAGTGTCACTTGAGCCCTGGAGTGGAGGTTGCTGTGAGCTGTGATGCCATGGCACACTACCAAGGGTGAGAAAGTGAGACTCTGCCTCTTAAAAAAAAAAAAAAAAGATGACTTGCTTGTGAGTTCTAGAAGATCCAGAAATGCTGCCCTTTGGAGAGCCTAAGGGGTTTCTTCAGTCTAGTGGGTGAAGTAAAAAACATCCACCAATTGGATTTTGATGGCAGAGAGTATTACATTTTTCACTTAATATCCTTTATGTGGCTTTCCTTGTTCATATATATATATATATATGTATATATATATATATATACACACACACACACATATATATATATATTTTAAATTTATTAGTAGAAGACATGTCTGCCATGTATGTCAGATATTTTCAGAAGGGTAGTTTGGATATTTAAACTGGATAGGGCTTTTAAGGCTGAGTTTAGGTAGCCAGTTTCAAACCTACCTGAATATTAAATCACTTTAGGAGCTCAGACTCCATTCAGTATGTATCTTATTTGCTCAGGAGTGGAACCTGGATAAGTCTACTCTTAAAAGTTTCTCAGATAGGTCTAACATGTAGGAAGGCTTGGGAACCTCTGAGTTAGAGTACGTGACAATACAGCAATGGTCCATGAAATTAATTCACTGGGGAAATCGAGACGCTAAGCCTGCATAGCTTTACTTGAAGGTCTATAGTTCATTACCTTGGTTAAGGGTAGCTGTGCTGATGAGATTCAGATTTTATTGATCTGAATAAGACTTTGTTTTGCTTTCACTTTTGGAACATATAGGGTCCTTGGGTATAATCTAAGTTTTCTCTTTTATCCCATTAAAGATATTATTCCACTGTCACCTGTTCTTCATGGTTTCCTTTTAGAAGTCAGCTGTTATTATCTTTGTTCTGCTCTAAATAATGTGAGATTTTTCTTCTCTTCTAGCCTTAAGATATTTCTCTTTACCACTTTTCAGCAATTTGATTAAGATGTGCTTTGTTTGTGTTATGATTTATTTTTCAAAATGTTTCTTCTTGGAATTTGTTGAACATCTTGGATCTATTGTTTTATAGTTTTTGTCACTTTTTGGTCTCTGTTTCTTAAATATTTTTCCTGTCTTGCTTTTTCTTCTTTCATGGAACTCCATATATTGTCTTATCTTAGTTTATTTTGTGTTGCTATAACAGAAGACCACAATGAGTTACTTATAATAAACAGAAATTTAATTGGCAGTTCTGGAGGCTGGGCAATCCAAGACTGAGGAACTGCAGTCCCTGGAAGATATCACATGACAAGAGTGCACATGGGTGTAAGAGAGGAAGGAGACTAAACTCATCCTTTTATTAGGAATTCACTCCCTTGATGACTGACCCACTCCCAAGATAATGGCATTAATCTAGTCCTGAGGGCTCTACCTCTTGAAACACATCTCAAAGGTCCCACCTCTCAGACTATTGCAGTGAACTTTGGGGGACATATTCAAACCATAGCACATATATATTATACTACTTGATATTGCCCCAAATCTCAATGAGTCTATGTCCATAAATCTTTTCTCTTTGTGATTTATTTTGGATCATATCTATCGACTGCTTTGTTTTCAAGTTCTTTTTTCACTTCTTCTTCAGTGTCTAATGCAGTTAATTCTACCCTGTATATTTTTCATTTCAGATTGTGAGTGTGTGTGCATTGTGAATGTATATGTGTATGTTTAATCTCTGTATGTTCTACTTGAATCTTTTAAAATATGTTCTATTTTTTTTCTCTTCAGTCTGTTAATGTATTCCTTTATATCCACAAGCATATTTGTAAGATTTATAATACCTGTTTTTGAAGTCTTTGTCTATATATTTTCATCATTTCTGCTATTTCTGGCTCTATTCCCTAAGTGCATTTTCTGCTGATTATACTTCACCTTTTTCTGCTTCTTTTAATGCCTTTAATTTATTTTGTTTTAGGAAATATATTTTTCATAAGAAGCACATTTGGGCTGGCTGTGGTACCTCATGCCTGTAATCACAAGCCTTGGGAGGCTGATGCAGGAAGACTACAGAGTTTGAGACCAGCATGGACAACATAATGAGACCCTGGATTTTGTGTAGCTGATTTTTGCTCTTGGTTTTTCTTTTGCTACACTGGGAATATGAGGAATAGCAGTTTCACCAATCTACATGTCTAGTATAGTGTTTGTTGTTAGTTTTTCATCCTTTTGGAAGAGAGGGGAGAAAGAAGTATAAAGTAGTGAGAAAACAGAGCAAGGGAAGTGAAGAAAGAGAGGAAGAAACAAATACTGATAATTTTGAATTATTTTCCTAGAGCAATAAATTCTGATGGATGATAGTTACCAAACAAACTCAAAAACAATGAGAAGTTGGGGGATGGCAATAGCAAGTTGCCAGAACTCAACCATTTATGTTTCAGAGAATAAAAATATTCTGAAGTAAGTTTTAAGAATTAGAGTATTAACCAAATGAATATTTAACAATAAAAGCACATTTTTCATAAAAGAAATTGGCTTATTTCAACTGTCATAAGATATAAAAATATTAGAATCAGAAACAACAAACTATGTGGCAGAAATCATCAGAATTGAGAATAAAAAGAAATACACATGGAATTCTTTCTGTACATGTATCATCTATTTCTCCAAATTTTCCTTGTCTTCATTATAGTCCTTACCTAAAGTTGGACAAACCATATTGAGCTAAATTGAAAACACTTCAAATTAAGGTTAGGACTAAGGCAGACATAAGAACAAGGTTAGAAATGATACTGAGGAAGGTAGGGAAAGACAAAATTAAGTACTTAATAGTGAGTACATTGATTGTGTATACTAAGATTCTGCTGAATTTATTTATCAATTCCAGGAGTCTGTTGGCAGTATCTTTGGGGTTTTCTAGATATAAGATCAACAAAGAGTGATGGATTGACCTCTTCTGTTCCTGTTTGGATACCCTTGATTTCCTTTTTTTGTTGATTGCTCTGTCTAGCATTTTAGCACTGTGTTGAATAGAAGTGGTGACATTGGGCAATCTTGTCTAGTTTCATATCTAAGTGGGAATGCTTTCAATTTTTCTCATTCAATATGGTTTTGGCTGTGGATTTGTTGTACATGACCTTTATAATTTTGAGGTCTATTCCATTTATGCCTACTTTGTTAAGAATTATTATCATAAAAGGGTGTTGAATTTTGTCAAATACTTTCTCTGCATCTGTGGAAATGATCATATGTTTTTTGTTTTTGCTTCTGTTTATGTAGTGAATCATACTTTTAGACTTGTGTTTTGTTAAACTACCCTTGCATTGCTGGGATGAAACCCACTTGGTCATGGTGGATTTTTTTTTTTTTTGATGTGATGCCGAATTTGGTTTGCTAGAATTTTATTGATAATTTTTACATTTTATATTCATAAAGGATATTGCTCTGTAGTTTTCTTTTTGTGTGTGTCCTTTCCTGGCTTTGGTATCAAAGTGATTCAAGCTTTGTAAACAGTTGAGAAGGATTCCTTTCTTCTCTATGTTATAAAACAATTTCTCTAATATGGTTACCAGTTCCTCTTTATAGGTCTAGTAAAATTCAGCTGTGAAATCATCTGGTCTGGGATTTTTTTTTCCATTGGAAGGTTTTTGTTGCTGCTTTAATTTTGTTACTTGATTTTGGTCTTTTTATGAGTTCTATTTCTTCCTGATTGAGCCTAAGGAGGTTATGCTTTTCTGAGCATTTGTCCATTTCCTCAACATTTTCTAATTTATCTGAATAGAGATTTTTATAGTATTCAAGGATGATATTTTGTATTTCGTGGTATCAGTTGTAATAGCTCCTTTTCCATTCCTGATTGAACTTATTAGGGTCCTTTCTTTTCTGTTTTTGCTTTATCTAGCAAGAGGACTGTCTCTCTTTCAGAGAACAACTTTTTGTTTCATTAATCTTTTGTTAAGGATTTTATTTAGTTCTGCTCTGACCTTAGTTATTTCATTTCTTTTGCTGAGTTTGGGATTGGTTTGCTCTTCTTTTTCAAATTCCTTGAGCTGATTCACTATATTGCTGATTTGTGATCTTTCTCTTGTTTTGATGCAGGGCCTGGGGGTGTCTAACCCTTGGCCTGTTGGGACTGTTTTGTTTAACTGTGGTGCTGAATATCACAGAAATTATGCATGGACTTTCTTTTTTTTCATTAGCTTTCATTAGTGTTTGTGTATTTAACATGGCCCAAGACAACTCTTCTTCCAATGTGCAGCAGAGAAGAAAAAAAGTTGGACACCCCTGAGAGGCAGTTAAGGCTATAAATTTTCCTCAAAGGACTGGTTTTGCTGAATCCCACAGATTTTGATAATTAGTGTCCCCTATACACTACCAACAGTAAAATTGAGAATCAAATAAAAGACTCAATTCCCTTCACAATAGCAACAAAGAAAATAAAATACCTAGGAATATGTTTAACCAAGGAGGTAAAGGACCTCTACAAGGAGAACTATGAGTTACTAAGGAAGGAAATCACAGAGAATATAAACAAGTGGAAAAAATATATCATGCTTATGAATCAGCAAAATCAACATTGCAAAAGTATCTATACTACCCAAAGTGATCTACAGATTCAATGCATACCTTCTTCAACAACAACGTAATTTTCTACAGATCCAGAAAAAAAGAATTCTATGCATTGTATGGAACCAATAAAGAGCCCAAATAGCCAAAGCAACCTTAAGCTAAAAGAACAAATCAGGAGGCATCACATTATCAGACTTCGGGCTACACTACAAGGCTATAGTAACCAAAATAGAATGGTGCTAGGACAAGAACAGAAACATAGACCAATGGATCAGAACAGAAAACCCAGATGTAAAACCACTCTCATATTGCCATCTGATTTTTGTCAAAGCAGACAATAATATACACCGTGCTAAAGAAGTTCTATTCAATAAATCATGCTGGAAAATCGGATAGCCACATGTAGAAGACTGAAAAGGGATCTGCACCTCTCATTACTCACAAAAATTAATTCACAGTAGACAACAGACTTAAGCCTAACTTATCAAACTATAAGAATTCTAGAAATGTTAGAAAAACTCTTATAGACATCCACCTAGGCAAAGAATTTATGAAGAAGAACCCAAAGGCAATCATAGCAACAATAAAAAATAATAATAATTAAAAAAAAGGACCTGATTAACTTAAACAGCTTCTGTACAGCCAAGAAAACAATCAATAGATTCAATAGACAACCCACAGAATGGGAGAAAATATTTGCAAACTATGTAACCAATAAAGGGCTGATAACCAGAATCCATAAAGAACTCTAGTAAATTAGCAATAAAATAAAAATCAAACAACCCCAGAAAAAGTGGGCCAAGGATATGATCAGAAGCTTTTCAAAAGAAGTTGGTCTAATGGCTAATAAACATATGAAAAATGCTCAATGTCGCTAATCACCGGGGAAATGCAAATCAAATCTATAGTGAGGTTTCACCTAACTCCAGTGAGAAAGGCTTTTATCAAAAAGTCACTAAACAGAAACTGATGTAGATGCAGAGAGAAAGGAAAACTCACATGCTCTTAGTAGGGCTGCAAACTAGTACCACCTCTATGGAAAGTCATACAGAGATACCTTAAAGAACTGAAAGTAGACCTCCCATTTTATCCAGGAATCCCACTATTGGGTATTTATCCAAAGGAAGAAAACTCATTTTATCAAAAAGACACATGCACTCAAATGTTTACTGAGTGCACAATTCACAATCACAAAAATGTGGAATCAACCCATGTGCCCATTAATACACGAGTGGATTAATAAAGTGTGGTGTATGTATACTGTGGAGTATGACTCTGCCATAAAAAATGGTATTTTCAATGAAAAATAAAACAAAACAAAAAAAAAAGAGTATGGATCAAGTGAGAAATTAATTTAAGTAGTAGCAAAACAGAATTATAAAATAGTCAATACACCTTCTCTGTATGAAAATGAAAAGTTGTGGTTACTACCTAGAGATAAAGAATGGTTATCGAACGTGTCTTGATGACATCAGATTGACATAGGGCTACAAGGTAAAATTACTCTAGCTTGAACAATGTAGTGAGATCTTTTTTCAAAAGTTTTTTTTTATTAAATCATAGCTGATGAGATCTTATCAGTACAAAAAATAGAAAAATTATCCAGGTGTGGCGGCACATGCCTGTAGTCCTGGCTGTTCAGGAGGCTGAGGCAGAAGGATCACTTGAGTCCAGGAGTTTGAAGCTGCAGTGAGCTATGATAACTCCACCACCTCATGACCTTCACGTGCCTGGGAAGAAGGGGAGAACCAGCTGTGGGCAAGCACCAGTGTGGCGGGTTGAAAAATGTCCCTCCAAAGCATCCACAGACTAATCCTTGGACTATGAATGTAATTATCCCTTAGAAAGACAAAAAGGGAGATTTTAGTAGGTAGATGTGATTAAATTAAGGATCTTGAGACGAGAAGATTATACTGGATTATCTGAGTGAGCCCTAAAGTAATCACATATATCCTTGTAAGAAGGAGCTAAAGTGAGATTTCATGCATACAAGGCAATGTGACCAGGACAGGAATAGAGATCATGTGGCCAGATCGAGGAATGCCTACAGCCACCAGAAGCTGGAAGGGGCAAGGAACAGATTCTTCCTCAGAGCCTGTGGAAGGAGAGTGCTCTGGCCAACACCTTGATTTCACTTTGCTTATACTGATTTTGAACTTCTGGCCACTAGAACTATGAGAGTACAAATTTCTGTTGTTTTAAACTGTCAAAGTCATGGTCACTTGCAACAGCAGAATCTAAAGCAGAATCTAACACACCTAGGAATTTTAGAGCAGCGACAATGGCCAAGTTACTTACCTGTCTGTGCTTCAGATGCACTTACCTGTTAGAGAGGGATATGAATAGCACTTAGCACATGAGATTGTTAACAGAATTAAATGAGCAAAGTGCTTGGAACAGTGTTTGGCACACCTTAGTAAGCCAAGGTAGCTACATACTAATTGTTGGAATCTGTGAATGTTGACTTATATGACAGAAAAAAGAGAGGATTTTTGTTGGTAGATAATGTGATTAAACTAAGAATTCTTGAGATGGTAGTTAATTCAATATTTATCAGCCATTGTCTGTTTCCTTGGCTGGACTCTAAGTCTGATGAGAACAAATCTTTGTCTTGCGTATGATGGTGCCTGGCTCGAGAGTGAGGCAGAAGTTCTGGTGCTAGAAGTTAGAAGGTGCTACTCTGGGTGAGAGCAGCCTGCTGACCTGCGTCATCTGTGCTGCTGCAGACCTAAATCTTTAGGTCTCCTTCAGGAGGAATCTGGCTGTGGGCCCAGGACAAAGCTGAGGACTTAGAAGAGTCAAGACTCCAGAGTCCCCAGCTGCAGAGACTGCCGCTGTCCAGGCAAGGAGTCCTGGGATTGTTCTTACAGTGCTGAGACATCACGAGATGCCAAGAGGGGAAAGGGACTTGCTCCACACACAAAGGGAAATCTTAAATCCAGCAACTTTAAAAACTATCTATGTATTAGGTAATCATATACTTGTAAGTGATGGAATAAACTGAAGAAGTGTAGCAAAGCTAGACAGGCATCCAGAGACCAGACAGGTTAGACTCAGAAAAGGGGCTGAAGAAAATGACACAGGAGCAGACAGCTTGCTGAGAGACGCATCACTGTGGATCACAAAATACATGAAAGGTGTATTACACCTGCTGGACCTAACTGGCACATCATGACCACCATAGGTCTATAGTTTACATCTGGGTTCTTGCTTGGCATTATAAATTCTGTGGGTTTTGACAGATATATAATGAATGACAAGCCCACTGTTAAAGGGAACAACATCTGATATAGAAAATTAACAGCTAACACAGTAAAGCTTGAACTCATGGAACATTTGATGAGCATGGTAGTTGTAGATATGAAAAGAAGCCAGTGGATTCAGAAGGGAGCATGCACAGGCTTGGGTGATGTATTTAATATGAGGCATAAGAGTGAGAAAGCCGTGACAAGGACTCTGACTTTCCTGTTAGTGGGTCTGAACTTTACTCCACCAGTTAGGTATGTAAGAAAGCTCACATTTATACCTTTCTTAAATTAAACTCCAATTCCTAGACCCAGGCTACTAAGATTTCCTTCTTCTGCTGGTTCTCCAGGTTGTATGAAGTTTCAGGCAGCCCTCCTCCTGGTTCAGTGGTTGCCTGCTCACCACTACCAATGAGCTGGCCATTGTTCCAGGCCCCTCTATCCCCTTGGCTCCTGCAGTATTGGTACTGCCAGGTTATAGGAACCTTTGATGAGGCTGTGTCCGGCCTTCCTTGATCCCCTGTATAGTGTCTGTACAAGCATTTATCTGAGGGCTAGCCACTTCTCAGGGACACAGCCATGGATGTACTTCACAGGTCCCCCGCAGAGATTATCTCCAGCTTCTTGCTCCCCTTCCTGGGGTACTCTCCTCCCTCTTTCCTGGTCTCAAAAACCTTCCTCTCTTAAATCCTCTCTCTGTACCTGGCTTCAGCCATTTCCAAAGACCAGGCCTAGACTCCAGGCCCAGCCAAGATCCCTAAGCTTGGAATCACACTGAGACACTCTTACTATCATAGAGGGTGACAATCTTTTTAAATGAATAAGGATTCATAATTCAATTATTCATACAATCATTCTGCCACATTTACCTGGAAGTAGGGTGGTATCATTCACAGAGGTCAGGAAAGCATAGGATGATTACGTTTGAGGTAGGAGACCACAAGTCTGGTTTCTGGTATGCTGAGTTGTAATGCCTTTGAAATATCCAATATTGAATATACAAGTCTGGAGCTCTGTGGCTAACATCTTGTAGCACTCAACATATATGTCCATTATTTTTCCAGTCATTTCCAGTGTGGACAAACAATGGATTTTCTTACTGTGTACTAGCTCGTAGGACCAAGTCCATTTATGTCCAGCACTGTATTTGGTCCTCTAGTTGGACCAGAATTCTGCAAATCTCTTGCAATTTCATGCTGGAAAAAAAAAAGGCAAGAACAGAAATTCCACAAAAGAGATTTTCCCCTAGAAGTATTTAAGGCACATGGATTTAAATAAAAATTCTTTAAAACAAAATATTATAGGTGAAGAAAATTATGTCCTCGGAGATAAATGTCTTCATTTCAACTGACCACAATCTCTTTTTTTGGTTTCACTTGAATCCATTGCTAGGGGAAGAAAAAAAAAAACATTGGCTCATAAAATATTTAAGAAATTCCAAGACACTTTCCTTTAAAAGGCTGCTAAATTGATCCCTAGGAAGTGCTAACTGGTTAACCTGCCCTCCAACTTCCGTTGCATACTGCTGAATGGACAACGTTACAGGGAGGTGGGAATCCCAAAATGTGGTTTGGAGTATAAAATGTTATAAACATTTGAAATATTATAAAACCATGCCATGGGCACTCTGTACTTGCATTTTTCCCATGATGCTAATAGATTTTCTTCCATATTGTTCATATCACAGTGGGATAAGTTGCAAAACCAGGTCACATTAAAAAAAAACATAAATTGAGAAGTAACACAGAGTTTATGGCATGTAAGGACTGAGGCCAGAGGCATCTAGAAACAATACCGTGGTACCGTGGCTGCCAGCTGCAGAGCTGGGTGTAAAACCTGCAAGTCCACTCAGGGCTGCTTCTGCTCACTTCAGGCTACAGCACACCCACCCTGGTGAGCCCAGTCTGCTCGCCTTTGTTACCAAGCATGGGAGAGGCATACTGCCACGCAAAGTTATATCCTTAGGATCGCTCTTCACTGCACAATCTCAAAATCTGGCCCAAACCTGCCATCAGGGTCTGGAACCAGTAAACAGTACTTCCTACCATCTATGTTGTGAAGTGGGTGATTTTTCATGATGTTCTGAAATCCTTAATAAATACACAGCTGCCTATACATATAATAAACGGAATGAAGTCAAATCCCCATTGTAGCTCTTCTCTGTGATGTTTAAGTGAGATGTGAGATTTTGGCGGCATTTTGACGACATCCATCATTATGGACAGAAACCCAGAACTAGTCCATTCTTCTGTCCTTATTAAGAAAATCTGAACTGCGAAATGATGTGAAAAATATAATAGAAGACTAGGAATCAAAGGAGACGCCTTCCTTCCTAACAGGTAGCCTGACAAAGGGCCTGATCAATCTGACCAACAAAAAATCATTCCTTGGTTGTGTGGAGTCAGGGAGAGGACTGGGCTGAGGTCAATTTGATACAAGCAGATGAGAGGAAATGTCACCCTCTAAAGGAACGGCTCTTATTACAGAGAACAGTGGCCTTTTCAAAGCAACTTTATATTAATTCAATTAAAGTGTTGCTGATTATCACTTACATTCAAAATGTATCCACAAGTGTTTTCCTAAGTGCTTATCATGTGATATATTAAATAACAGCTAATTAGAAAATGATAAAATGGGATATTGGGCTAGATGCTGGGAGAATGTGGCCATGAATAAACTCTGGAATGCTATTTTCAAAAGACAAGATGAGTAATTCATTCAATAAGCGATTCATTCTCTAATAAGGAGCCTGTTGGGAAGCAACAAGCCTTCAGATTGGGAGTCTCTGGGAAATTGATACTATTGGGAGGAGCCTCAGGAAGTAGCTAGATTTGAAGGAGACTCAAAAAGATTGGTGAAATGTTTTAAAATAAATATTGAATGTTTTTGTATAATAACAGCCTTGCGGGTTCACAACATAAACACTAGCTATTCTAAATAGGTAGAGAGGGGTTTTAATGAAGAAAAGGAAATAAAACACAAATCGCCCCTGGTCCCACCAGATTCAAATGCTTTTTCTCTGTTGTCTGGGCTGGAGAGCCCAGTGAGCCCATCTTAGCTCACTGCAACCTGGAACTCCTGGGCTCAAGTCGTGCTCTTACCTTGGCCTCCTGAGTAGCTGGGACTGTAGGTGTGCGCCATCATGCTTAGCTAATTGTTTTTCCTTTTAGAAACAGGGTCTCACTACTTTTCTCAGGCAGGTCTCAAACTCCTGGCCTTACAGGGTTAAGAGATTACTGAAAAAAGAAGTTAGTCACAACCCTTCTCCACATTGCCCTAGGTCCCATTTGTCCTTGAGGGCTGGCACCTCCTTTCTATGTACCTATTAGCATCTTCTTCTGCCCTAAGAGGCTAAAACTTCTACTTGAATCAAGGATCCAGAAACTCTGATTCTCTTCAGGGACAAAGATAGATATCAGAGCATGTCAAGTGGACCACAGTAATCTTGTCCAAGACTAGATTACAGGAAGAACTATGGTGAGCCTGAACAGAGCTCAGTGATTAACCAGAGGTCATGAACTCCAAATTCAGCAAGTCCAGGAACTTGAACCAGGGGCTGTGTTGGGGGTGCGGGGGGTGGGGGTGGGAGAAGCATTTGTAGTTTTACTAATCTTTAGCTGCAACACTGCATTTTCTTCTTCTATCGCAAACCAGACCAGTGTTAGCAGTATCTGTGACTTTGTCACCAATGGAAAACACAGGAGTTTGCACAGAATAGGATAGTTAATGCAGTTACTTCAAAAAATCATATTATCACCATTTCAAAATTGGTTATTAGACCCCTCACTAGATCTTGTTATCAAATGTGGGAAAAAAGAAACAAAAGTTAAAAATATATACATTTGGTTAACTGTACTTCACTCTAGCCTCCTTGATAATCCTATACATTCTACGTCACTTAAATACATTACCCAGAGAAAGGTCCACAGGCTTTAGACTTCCAGAGAAGTCCGTGGCATACAGAAGAAAGGAATTTGCTCTCAACATTAGACTCAACACTGAACCTGAGAAACAGAGGGCAGCTGTTGAGAATTACAGCCAAGCAGTCCAAAGGTAACTGGGGTGGGAGCTGAGAAAGGGAACCAGCTACCCGTTAAGCAGAGTCTCCAAAAGCGATGCCATTTTTTTCAGGTAACATGTAATGCATCTCTTTCTAAAACTGTGATGAGAAGGCATGAAAGGAACCAATAGGAATACAGGATTTGGGGAAGCAGAGAGAAGGAAACCAAAGGTAGCATCTTCCTAAGCATTAGCTTCCCTCTGCATCAGGGGGTTAACCTGCACCTGCAGGCCTCTGCTGCCAAGAACGGCTGCCGAAGAGCCCAACGCGACCCTGGAAAATCACTGAAAACATCGTGAGACCTTTTTGGTGATTTTTTGTTTGGTGGAACTCTATTGTTTGGTTTTTGAGAATGACAAGATGACAACGTTGTGTGACCATGTCACATAGAATAAACATAGGTGCACTCTCGCTGTTCGTACGTATGTGCAGCTTCAGTTTTATGCAGTCTGTGGCGTCCCAGGCGTTATCTTCCCAGAGCAGACAGTGGAATGGACACCACCAGAACTTACCTGTGCTCATGGCGACTTGGAGAGGCAGCAATGATCAATGATATTTCCACCTACCACTGCAATGTTCAGCATTTCATATTATATAGAAGGCAGGTAAGCATTCTTATTTGATGAGTAAGGAGTCTTCCACGGCTTTGCAAGGGCTCACACATTGCCCGTGGGCTTTACCATCAGCCCTCCAGCCAGCCCTGTCTCTGCATCAGCAACTGAGATGTGAAAGGGTCCAAACCTTGCTTTCTATTTTCCTGTCAATTAATTTTCATAATAAGAGTAAATATACTGCCTTACCCATTATGATTCTTTTAATCCCAGCATGGCTTCTCTAATCTCTCAAATAAAACAGAATCTCCCCAAAGAAAAATTATAGAAAAAGGAAGATTGTTCAGGGAAATGTGGACAGCTGATGACTTTTTCATTGAGGCAGGTACTTTGCCTAATTCGTAGAACATTTGTGCAAGTTTTCAAAGACTATGATTTGAAAAGACAGTCTATGTAAAAACATGCTGCCAAATTTGACGTATATGAAGGATTGCGTCATAAGAACAAAATAGTGGACCTGAAAAAAGTCTGTCTTCCGGACAAAAAACTTGGTAAAAAAGTTACAACGCAGACAGATTTCACTGTCAAAGCTAGTTATGTGGTAGCATATTTAATAGTAAAATAAAAAATTAAAACTGTTTGCTGATGATGAATTTAGTAGGCAATGTGTGGAAAACATGGTAGATATAATTTGCTCTGAAAAAATGGAGGCTATTTCTAAAATCAATTTGTTTTAACAGACTATACCCAGGTGAGTTGAAGAAACTGAAAAATCCATTGAAAGAAGTTTGGAGAAGTAAGCTGCTAATTTAAAATTTTATACTTTGGAGAGAGATGACACCATTGATGCTACAAATACAGCTCAATTTGCCATTTTTATGAGAATTATTCATGAGGAACATGGTAAATGTCACTGAAGAAATGTCTTCATTAGTGCCATTAAATACCCCAACTAAATCAAAAGATTTATACAAAGCGGTAAGAAAGTATGTTAAAGTGATTTTCCTTGTCCATTATCAACATATCTGGTCTAGTTACTGATGGCGCCCTGATTATGGTGGGTAAGAGAGGGACTCGTAAAATTAATAGAAGACAATGCAATTGCTGCCCCAAACTTACGTATGATGACGTATTATTGCATAGTACCTCAAGAACATTTATGCATAAAAGCTTTAAAAATGGTAACGTCATGCAAATTGTTGTGAATTTCATAAGGGCCAAGGAATTGAATCATTGCCAATTCCAGGAATTCCTTAAAAGTACTAATTCTGACTATGGTGATACAATTTACTTTTCAAAAGTAAGAATGCTAAGTTGAGACCAAATGTGGAAAAGATTTTATGATTCGCGACATTTGTTTGTGGTATCCAACACGAATTCGTGCCAGAACTTGATGATGAAAATTGGCTTATTGGCTTACAGATTGAGCACTTTTTAATGGATGTTATTGCTCTTTTAAAGGAGTTAAACATGTGACTTCAAGGTGAAAAACCAATTTATCACTATAGTGTTTCAAACTATAACAGAGTTCCAAATGAAACTGAAATTATGGAAAGCTCAAATTAAGGCAAAAAATTGTATGCATTTCAACACATGGGCTAAACACAGTCCTATGCATAGTGAACAATATGCTGTCTTGCTTTTTGATTTGATACAGAAATTGGAAGACAGATTTCAAGCTTTCTGGGAAGATAATAAATATGTTGGTATATTTGCAACCTGTTTTCAGTTGTCATAACTACGTTGCCTGCCACTTTTCAAATGGAACGCATACGGCTGCAATCTGACATTCTACTTAAAGGAAAAATTGATCATGTCTCTTTACTGGACTTTTATAGGTCCTGTCTTCCCAAAGACAAGTATCCCTCACTTCACAATCATATCTTATTTAGGCCATTGCTTTTTGGCAGTACCTATATTTGCGAGTAACTATTTTCAAGAATGAATCATGTAAACAATAAAATTAGGACCAAAATATCTGATGAGCACCTTGAGAACTTGTTGAGAATTGCAACTACTGTCATTGAACCAGGTTCTGATGCATTAGTTTCTCAAATACAATGTTAAATGTTGCAGTAGTTTTATGTGGCCCACTTTTTCTTTCTTTTTTTTTTTGCAGTTTTTGGCCGGGGCTGGGTTTGAATCCGCCACCTCCGGCATATGCGGCCGGTGCCCTACTCCTTTGAGCCATAGGCGCTGCCCGTGGCCCACTTTTTTTTCATTTTTATAATAAAAAATATCAAAAAGACATTTTATTACTTAGATATGTTCATTTTCTATATTAGCGATTGCACACTTGTAACCTGCTTGCTGATTTTAAAAGATTCTCTGAACAAACAGGTCACTGCATAATTAAGATTATTAGGTGAGGACCTGTTTGTCTGTGGTGGCAGATTTCATGAAAATTCTGCATGGACCTTTTTTTTTTTTTTCTCGTCAACTTTCCTTAGTGGTTAACATGGGGTCCAAGACAACGCTGCTTCTTCCAACGTGGCCCAGAGAAACCAAAAAGTTGGAATCTTTGCTCTCAATCTAAGGTCTTAGCCTTGCCTTTTGACCCATTCTACCCAGCCACTCTGAACACGTGTCAGCCCCCCTGAGTGGAGAGATCGGCTTGAAGCAACAGCCATGCTATTAAGAACTTTGCGACTTACGGGCTCTGACCAAACACCATTCAGAGAAGGATGTTCCCTCCCCTTATGGTATCGTGATCATGTGGACAAATTGGCTGAGTAGCTAATCAAGACATGCAGAAGAAATACAATATTGGAGAGGCCTGTGTACAACTGATGTGAGTGCACAGTGTGAAAGGGGCATCGTCCTGTTCCACTCACATGTGTCCATTTACAGATCTCTGGTCCTGCAACCGAGGGGCAAAGTGGCTTTGAGCCCTTTCGATGCCTTTAGCAATGATTTGAGAACCAGCAGACCAGCACTGGGAGAAAAATGCCTCAGAATGAGGTAGGGCTGTGGGATTAAGAATACATGTGAGTTCTGCAGGAGAGATGCTGTGATAACCTAGCTTTCAGGCAACAGCAGTGAACAGTGCCCAGAACTAAACTGTGGAAGTGTACAAGCCCCTGAGGGTTCTCGGAAATTAACAGGGAGGAGCACGAAGGGAAAACCAACTAATTGTCTTTGGTAAAGGAGGGAGAACCTTAAGGGACTGAGATTTGGGTGTTACTATTACTGTGGCCTGATTTAGTAAGAGGTGGACAAAACCTGAGGCTTTCCCATTACACAGTCACGGGGAATCAAATGTCCAGATTGTTAGCTCTGGGGTACTCATGTCAAAAATATAGGAGAAGATGATGCTAGAATTTATGCTGAACTTAGTATTACCTGGTTCCCTCCCTCTGCCCCCTACTTTTCAGGCAAGTATCCAGCCTGTTTTTGGAACCGTGGTATAATGAAAGGTCTTACATAACGTAGAATTCCACAGTTTAGAAAACAACAAGGCAATCCACCCAGACTGTATCTTTTCACATCTCTTTCCTAAGAAGTATCACTGAGGAAAACGGTTCAGGGTGTGGCAAAATCATGTAATGGGAATTCTGTGAAATGATCTGATGTCCTGTCTGCAAGACCAGATGAAAGACATCACTGGTGGAGAGGAAAACCCAGCCATTCCCTTAACTCTGCTAAGTGGCTAAAAGCAAAGATTTAAATCCAGTGTTTTAGTTCTAAAAGTGTCTGACTCAAGTCATAGCTTTTCAAAGCAAAGAACTTGATGTGAACTTTAAGGAGAGAATTATTCTAAAGAGTAGTAAAAGAAGAGTGACAAGTTTAGGTTAATAAAAACCAAATTAAGTTCCTTATTGCTCTTACTAAAAGGTCTTTATTTATAGAAATACCTAGTTAAGAAAAACCTCTTTTATGGGTAATTGGCACTTACCAGCCAGAAGCAATGCAGTGGTAAATAAGAGGTCAAGGGCAAAACTCCGAATCAGTGTTTCCATCTGAAGATGTCTGTGTTTTATCAGAAATAGTGAGAAAGATGGAGATAAGGAGTGTGAGAAAGAAAAAATGTAAAGTAATTTAACATGTTCTTTAATATTTGCTATGCCTTTTCAAATAGAAGAAAGCCTGGGCCTACAATATTGAAAAAAATTGGCTTTGAGATCTTTTGTTTTCTTTTCTTCTTTTTGGAGACAGAGTCTTACTATGTTACCCTCGGTAAAGTGCTGTGGGGTCACAGCTCACAGCAACCTCAAACTCACTGGCGTAAGCTATTCTCTTGCCTCAGCCTCCCAAGTAGCTGGGACTACAGGTGCCTGCTACAACGCCCAGCTATTTTTTATTGCAGTTGTCATTATTGTTTAGCTGGCCCAGGCTGGATTCGAACCCACCAGCCTCGGTGTATGTGGCTGGCGCTGTAACCACTGTTCTACAGTCACTGAGCCAAGAGGTCATTTCTTCTTCAACAGAAATTCTTCCTGTATCTATGGCCTAACAGCAGTGCTTAAAAGTTTAATTGAATGTTTCTATGCCCAGGGAGCTGTGAATAATGGCAACGAGGACAATAAATAATGATTCAAGTTCCTTTGGAATTCTTAACTTCCAAGTGAATGTAACACAATACTTCCAAGTTGAAGTACATTTGAATTGCCCGGCACTTTCACTGAACATTACCTGACGTTGGCCCGTATTGCATGCAGAGGAGACTGAGGGCAAGCAGCTTCTTGTGTGTGTTTTTTCCTTTATTACTCAAGGGCAAAAGAGAGCTATTATCGTCAGAGTCTTATCCATGATAGAAAGACTGTGATGAACAGGCGGGTGGTACCCCCTGAGTCTGAGCTGGCCCCTACTAACTGGCCTAGGTCCTGACCATCTCCACTTTAGGCCTCCATCCTGCCCAGGATAAGCCCCATCCTATGACACAGACTTACATGTCGGATCATATGGTGCAATAGTAAAAATACTCGTTGATGAGTCTAGAGATCTGTGATTCAATCCACACTCTGCCACTAACAGTTCTATGACCATGGGCGGGGACCAGTCTCCTCATCTGTCAAATGGGATGAGCTAGATCAGGACCAGGCAAACTTATTCTGTAAAGTGCCAAATAATACATGTTTTGGGCTCTGACGGCTAAGAGCTCTCTGTCAACTACTTAACTTTGCAATTGTGGCACAAAGGCAACCACAGATACTACATAAAGAAATGTGGCTGTATTCTAAGAAAAACTTTATTAACTAACACAGGTAGCAACCAGATTTGATCCCAGGACCACAGTTTGCCAACTCTGACCTAGACGATCTTTTAGATCCCTTTCAGCTCCGAAATTCGATGGGGCGATAGTTCTAAAAATGAGCTAGGCTGAGTGATACCTATCCAATAGGCTTAAACTGCCCAAGGAGATCCTGAAGATGGATCCAGGAAAACTTCAGAGCAACTCAGAATGCTTTAGTAGCCCCTGGAGCTTATAATTCTGCCTATATTTAGTTAATACAATAAGGCAGGGAAAATAAATAAAAGTTGTCAGGATAGAGAAGGAAGTAATAAAACTGTCACGTATGGAAGATATAGGTGTAAATTTGTAAATACAAATACAAGGGAGTTGGGGAGGGAGATAAATTATGAGACTAAGCAGCGTGTAGGCCAGTCATCTCCCTATTCATCTCAGATCTATCCTTCATGTTCCTTCTTCCGAACTGTATTCAACAGAACAATATTTTAGTCCAGTGGTTCTCAACCTTCCTAATGCCATGGCCCTTTAATACAGTTCCTGTGGGTCATGACCCTCAGGTTAAGAACCACTGTTTTAGTCTCTTTTGCCTCTGGAGTCTAAATATATTCAGCCAATGGGAGGAACTGGATGAATATTAACAGGTGGGGGAGAGGAAAAGGCAGGGTGCTTCCCTCCCTCCCTCTCTGTTTCCTGTAAGGCTTCGGGTAACCAGTAATTCCAGCTCCTGCTGTAGGGCTCCCTGGGGTTCCACTTCTACTGAGTGATTCCAGTCTCCTCCTTTCTTTGTCCCCCTAATTTAGAAGTGGAAGCAGCTTATACTTTTTTTTTTAATAACTTCTGGCTTATCCCGTTATTTCCCCTCTTTGGCGTCTCAGTTGTTCTGTGACTTCTGTTACAAAGTCCTTGTGTTAAATACCTTCCGTCCAAAATGCTTAGTCTCAGTTTCCCTTGGAAAATAAATTCCAAAGATAAAAATTTTTACTTCTCTAGCAATTAGAAAATGAAGTTTTAAAAGATACTATTCGTGACAGTGTAAAAATTTTAAAATACGAAGAAATAAAACTAATAAAAGATATATAAGGCTTTTCCTTAGAAAACTATGAAACACTCAAGAGAAGCTGGAGAGAATCTAAATTAATGAAGAGGGAATTAGTCTTAAAATAGAACACCCAGCTCTGCACCTGTGGCTCAAGTGGCTAAGGCGCCAGCCACGTACACCCAAGGTGGTGGGTTCAAATCCAGCCCAGCCGCCAAACAACTATGACGGCTGCAACCAAAAAATAGCTGGGCGTTGTGGCGGGCACCTGTGGTCCCAGCTACTTGGGAGGCTGAGGCAAGAGACTCGCTTGAGCCCAGGAGTCGGAGGTTGCTGTGAGCTGAAATGCCACGGCACTCTACCCAGAAGGACAGCTTGAGGCTCCTGTCTCAAAAAAAAAAAAAAAAAATAGAACACCCAAGCACTAATTATAAAAGATTGATGCATTGGGCTGTAATAAATTAAAAAGCGTTTATTTATCAAAATACATGATTATATATGTTTAGGGGAAAAGAAATAAACCCTAAAGCAGAAAGGTGTGTGTGTGAGCTGGCAAAGAACTTGTAACCAGATTTATATTTGTAATTGTTTTACATATAAATAAGAAAAAAGAAAGACCATACAATAGAAAAATGGACAAGAAACTGGAACATTCACTCTTGCAGATCCGCTTCTACTCCCCCTGAGCCAGGGGCCTGGCTGGTATGGATGTCTTCAAACAGGCTGCTTGCCTCTGGGTTTCCGACAGCTACAGCCAAGAGGCCCCTAAGAGGACAAGATGTAGGCAACCAGATGATTGGAAGGAGAAGCGAGAGTTAAGCTTTGCACGCTTTGTAACTATAAGAAACACCTGTGATATAACATCTCGAGAACACCTTGGTGATAAGGACATGGGGAAGGGACTCGGCTCAACACAAGAGCACCAGCGTCAGTGCTTGGCAGTCTCCACACCTGTGGTGCAAATAGCCCCGGGATCCCTTCTGTAAGTAGTTGCAGGAGAGGTCAGTCCGGATCCATTCATTCTCTCACGGACCGCTCACTCTAACTCCTTTGCTCCTCCTGCTCCGAGGGCGCCTGCCCCGCGCCCTTCTTCGAAGACTACTAAGACTCTCTCTCCTATTAAGATTGTTTCTCTCCCTCGAAGACTGTTTCTCTCTCTCTCCTGCTAAGACGAATTGCCCTCCGGCATCTAAAGGGAGTCGATCCTGAGCAAGGTAGCACAGAGGTCCGCGTCCGGACCGTTTCGTAGGCTGGGACAGTCCCTTTGTACCCCGCCTGCCAGTACCCAGATGGCAGTGGCTGCGCTCCTCTGGGGAAGCCCTCCTTTGCTGTTCAGCTGCCCTCCCATATAGCACAGGGGTCCTGAAACAGCATGCCTCTCCCCTGGGCCCTTCGGGTCTGGAGGTAGCAAAGGCGTCCCCCTCCCCAGGTGTTGCTAGCTCTGGGGTGTTACAACATCAACCTGGCACACAACCTGTATGTGGTCTCTTTGTGAAACTCTTTTCAATCCCCCTTTTGAATATACTGTTTGTCTCCTGACTCATACAAAATCAGACCCCCAAACTTACGAGCTATATTCAGACAAAGTTTTAAAAATAGACAAAATTACAGCGTGGGAAAATGCATACATAGGTGGCAAAGTTACAGAGAAAAGGAAGGAAGTAATTACCAGAAAAATAAGGATAGTGGTTACTTTGTGGGAGACCGTGAAGGAGATGGAGGGAATTCTCAGGTGCTGCCAGTATTTTATTTATATGCCTAGGCCATGGTTAAATACTCTTTGCTTGAGACTATTTATTCAGTGGTACATTTATGTTTCATGCAATTTTGCTGTGTGCTTGATGTTTTTCACCATAAAAACAGATCAGAAAAAAATACAGGGGAAATTTTATTTGATTGCTGAATTCCATTAAAGCTGCTTCTGTTTTAAGAACACAGATGTCAAGTGTGTAATCTAATCAAACGGTTGAGAGAGAAAAGGCAGAAATCGGGAGTGTTGAGAATTCCCTTTTCTCTAACTGCACCTAGATTTAACCTGGGTTATCAGTTTACAAGTCACCAGTTGATTTAAACAGAAGGAAAGAAAACAGAGAAAGAAAAACAGAGAAAGTTGGAGTGCTTGAGCAGGAGAGGTAGGAGGACAGTGAGAAGGAAAATACTGAACAAAGAGATCTGAAATACACAAACCAAGTTATTGTCAGTGTCGCAAAGGCAGCTGGATACAAAAAGGGCGCGGAGCAAGTGCATACTTACATCTGGTCTTTGGTGATTAGCATGGAGACAGTTTCATCTGGTAAGTTCTTTACTTCTTAATAATTCTCATGATATCTCAATAAAATGGATAGCTAGAAAAGTCACAATGTCTCCTTGCCCAAACTATGCAACTCTGAAAAGAAATTTCTAAACAAAGATTAAGTGAACAGAATACAATCTATGTTAAGTGTATTTTCTAGCAGGCCAGCTCATTGCTTGTCCATCTTTTAGGTTAAATGCAAAATACAGTAGAACCTCCATAGTTGACCACCTTCTTACATTGACCACTTCCTTTTATTGACCTAATTTTCATAGACCAGACATGCACCACATGTACAGATCAGTATCGGGACTCCTCATGCTGACCATCTCCATATGTTGACCAGTTTGTTACAGTCCCTTGAGTTGTCAACTTATAGAAGTTCTGCTGTATTAGGAAAATAAATACAGGGTCATGGGAGGAATGTAGCCTATTTCAATGTGGTCACATTAAGGGCTTATTCAGTAATTGTGTAATCTACTGTGTGGAAGGATCATAGACTCCAAGGTAGTGCTGCTACTTGTGTGTATTCAAATTATACAAATAGATTACTAAAATTACCTATTTGTGCAGTAAAGGATGTTCCAAATGCTATTATGCATAGTCTAATAAGCCAACAGACAAAAACTTTCTCTCAGGGAGTCTCAAAAATTATTTCTTATCCCTAAAACTCACAGTAAAGCTAAAAAATAACCAAACATGGTTAGGATGTGTAGAAGATAACAAAACAAGTTTTACTCGATGGAGGAAGATTGAGTTGGAGAATATCCTTCTGCATTTTTGGTGGGTTTAGTTAGGGGAATTTGAATCCCATAGCCATAGCACCCATATTGGAATATAGTCTACTAGAAGGGCAACATTTCCTCCAGACTTTTAAAATCGATCCAGGATAGTAGTGGAAGTAGCATTTGCTTCATGCAAATATTTTGTCCTATCCCTTTGATGCTTCCAAAGGAACTAAACTTATACTTTTAAAAATTCCACATAGCAACTTAGCTTCCACCTGAGATGCCTGGTTTTTTATTAGCATTTTTGCATATATTTTTTAAAATGCTAATTTGCATTTGTTTTCAGAGCAGATATTGTTTATACTTGGTATAAAGGTCAAATTTACAGAAATGTGTGCCTTGTAAAATTTCTCTTCCATCTCGCCTCTAGACAGCTGGTTCCCTATTCACGAGCAATCAGTGTTAGGGGGAGGAGCTCAGGAGATCCCGACCTCTTCTCTTCATGCCTGTGCTGAGGTCATGATACTGGGAGGACCCCACTTACTCATCACACATCTACACACAAAAACCATGCAAACAAATGGTTCCAGAGAGGCCCTCTGGGTCAGGGGCCCTAAAACCAGCACAAATCTTGGGCATGCTAGGAAGATACATGCTTCCATGAAGACAACAAGGGCTTTATTGAACCAAACAGCCCCTGTGTGGTCATGGGGTCACCATGGTCATCATTGGCTGGCTTATGCAGCATCACACAGAGATCAGGGTCTTTCTCAGTCCTTGAACAGTGGCCCCCCCCTCAGGAGGGATTTCCATCAGCAGAGGGACTTGCCCTACCCCTCCCTGTGTCTCTACACTGACTCTTATTATTCTCACACGCACTGTTGACAGAACCATTTATGAATATTCCACAAGATTACACAAGATCAGTGTTTGCCATGTGGCTACCCTGGGTATATGTATCCATGTTTGAAATTCTTCAAATAATAATTCTGTGATAAAACATAGTCTCTCTCTCATGCTGATTTTATTGATCTTTTAGTCTGAGTGAACTTACTTTACCCCAAGGAGAGAAAAAGAGAAAGGGGATGATAGAGTGCGTAATGTTTGACGGAATCTTCAGTGTACCTCAGTTACTGCTAAGGAATGGTTCTTGAAACTGAGGATGCAAAGAAAATAAAGTACTTACTTCCTCTGGGTCGGAGAAGGAGGATTGAAGATAGATTTTGCATTCTTTTTGCCTAGCTGAATTATTTTCATGAATAAATGTATCATGCTTCTCTAATATGAAGAAATTATAAACCATTAAACTATATGTGTAAGAAGCTATTGTTCCCATTTACAGATAGCAAAACTGGAGTAGTGTTGGGCTAAGTGACTTTGACACTGTACCTTGGAGATTCAGTAGTGAAATGGAATTTCAAAGACAGTCCCTCTAAGTCCTAGTCTATTTTTTAGCCCACTGACTGCTGTCTTCTTTTATAAGACTGTTCTATCTTGAAAGCACCTCTTGAAGACACCTCTGAGGTTAATGCCTTAGAAAAACCTATCAAACATAATGACTTTGATAGAGACCATTTCCCATTACTTTTACCAATCTATTTTTCTTGGTTCATGCTCTCAAAAATGTCTAACTTTTTCCAATGACACTGTTCACACTGATTCTAGTTTTTAACAACACGGGCAAAGATTTAAGCTGATTGTCTATGAGGCAAAAAGAAAATGACAGTAGAATTCAATTCTCCAAGATGGATAGAGAACTCGCAATACCTCTCCATGTTGGGAACCATCAGTGTTGCATTACCCAGCAACCACCACGACAGCTGAAGGAGACAGTCCTGACAGCTTCACGAAATCCTTGAAGAATTCTCTTCCTCCAGCCTCCCCTTCTGCTTATTCCCACACCATTCTCTGTAGCTACTGAGGTTACCAATACAAGTACCTCTAGAGCCCTGGAATGTGAATTCACTGGTGAGGAGGAGTAGAAAATGTGGAATATGTAATTTCTATAGCAGGCATCCTCAAACTATGGCCCGCAGGCCACATGCAAGCTGCCTAGGACATTTATCTGGCCCGCCGGGTGTTTTTGCCACTGCTGCCTGTCCTGATTAGCAGCCAACTTGTCCCGGGGCTTGCAGTCTGGCCCTCCAACGGTTTGAAGGACTGGCCCCCTATTTAAAAAGTTTGAGGACCCCTGTTCTATAGCATAAAGGATTCTAGTAGCATCTATCTAGTCTAATGCACTCATAGACAGGATATAAAAAAGGCTAAATTTCTGAATTAATTAACAAATGGAAGATTTGTTTCCTAAGGATTTGCATCTCCATGAAGAAGCAAACTGTTAAGTTTACCAAAAACTTTTTCCTGGAGAAAGTAGTAGATCTAGAAATGGGAGTCTCTCTCAAAAAGAACTCAGGAGGGGGGAATCTGTAAATGTCAGGTGACTTACTGGGGCTCTCTTACCCTCCTCAATTGGCTCATTTAAGCTGGCGTTTCCCCTCAAATAGAGGTGTTCTCTGCTTCCATGCCATGCTTCCCATGAGACCAACTTCTCACTACTCTATGTAGCAACTGGCATGCTCCTGAATCCACAGAACTGGTATAAAATGGGCTGAGTTTGGCTAGGTGGGTCTGACCTGCAAAGCTAATTGGAACCAAAGATAAATCCCAACAGTCTCATGGACAGGCTGACAATTCAGATACGAACACCCAGAGAGGTCATTCTGGATCCTGCTTCTCAAGGAAGAGATGTGAGTCAAAACAGGGAGTCTAATTACACAACCAGGTCCAGGAATGTCAAACAGACCTAACTATGGGATGGAGCTAAGAATAAGAAGCATGGAAAGAACTGGAGAAGATCTGGTGAGAGATGAAAATATGAAGCATACATGCCAATTTGAGTGGGGAGTCCACTGCTTATCTTTATGCAGCAGATGGTTATGTCTGCAACTATTTAGTAACTGAAACAGATAATACTACTTTTTACCCAGACCCCCATCACAAGGGTCAGTTAGCAATGTCAGATCTATGTTCTATGTAAAATTAAAGCCCAATTTATTACTTTAAATTCTACTTTATCTCTCCATAGAGTGTGTATTAGTATCAGTCAGACTCTTGGTTGTAAGCAACAGAAGTTGACCCTGGCTAATGAAGCAAAAAGAAAAAAAATTACATAATAATCCATGGAAATGTTGGTTGGAGACCTGGAGAAGTGGGCCCATTGATTAGCTTGTTTAAAATGCCAAAAATCATGGTGTAGCTGGCATGTTGAAGAAACAATCACAACTTCCAGGGCCCCTCTGAAGACTACAGGAAACCAACATGGACATTGCCACTGCTGCCCCAGCAAGCAGAAGGCTCCACCTGGAGCACATTCACTCTCCTTTGTATCTAAACCTCTCACAGATGTACCCAATGGCCAAATCCTTGGACGCGTGGCTACATTTTAGCTGCAAGAGAGGCTATAATCTTGAGTCTGAATTTACACTGGGAATGTATAACTCAAAAATAAAAATTTCTCAAAATACAGAAAAACTATTCAAAAGGTAATGTGCAATTTTTGATAGAGGTGTTGGGATAATTCAGTGGGAGTGGGGAGAATATTCTTTTCAGCAAATGGTGTTGAACAAGTGGATATCCACAGGGGGAAGAATGAAATTGTAACCATTCCTTACATAACCCACAAAAACTGACTCAAAATGCATCATAGACCTACGTGTAAGAGCAAAAACCTTCTTAGAAATGGTCCCCAAAGCACACATGAACAAAACAAAATATAACAGAATGATAAGAGTTTATCAAAATTTAAAAGTTTTATGCTTCAAATAATATTAAGAAGGTATAAAACCACACATAGCTGGGGAAAATATTTGCAAATCATATATCTGTTTCAATTACCTCCTTTTCATCCCATTGATGAGTGGGGGTTCCCCCTCTACAGGTGTAGGGATGGTCCAATATGTGATATCTGACACAAACAGATGAGATCAACAGTTTATTGGTCACATGTGATCACACCTACAGGCTGCAGGACACTGTGCCACATAGGGCCACAGAGAGTTTATACTGAGGAACAGAGTGAACAGTCAGGGACTGAGGGAGGCTGACTTTCTAGTATTAAGAGGATACAAAGTCCCCTGGTTGCCATGAGAGTATAGGATGTGCTTATTTGAATAATTTCATGGTATACAGAGAATTGAAACTTGCTACTCACAAATAGGTGGGAACCTTATCTGGTCCATTTGATAAGGAAGTTATTTAGACAGGGGACCTTACCTATGGGAGCAGAATGAGGAGGAAACTTGTAGTCAGACCATTGAAGCCTCTTTCCATTTTTCCAGATGTCAAGGCAGTACATAACACTGAACCTTAATTTTACATCTTATACTACCATAGCTTAAAAGGAACTTGAATCTATTTTTAAAACTTAGAATTCAACAATTAAAAACACAAATGATAGAGGTTTGACATAGTCCCATTTATTTTTGCTTTTGTGGCCCGAACTTTCGGTGTGATACCCAAAATCTCACTGCCAAGGCCAGTGTTCAGTGATTCATTTGGAGTTAGTTCTTGTGAGTAGTAATGGTTCCAACTTCAGGAGCTTTTCTTCTGTGTTCTCTTCTAGGATTTTTATAGTTTCTGGTTTTATATTTAGGTCTTCTATTCATTTTTTTAAATTAAATCATAGCTGTATACATTAATGTAATCATGGGGTACAATATGCTGATTTTATATACAATTTGAAATACTTCCATTAAACTGGTTAACATAGCCTTCACTGTGTTTCCTTAGTTATTGTGTTTAGACATTTATATTCTACACTTAGTGGATTTAATTTGTACCCTTGTAAAATGCACTGTAGATGTGGTCTCACCAATTACCCTCCCTACACCTATCCTCTTCCCTTTCCTCCCTTCTCCCTCTTCTTCCCCCTTCATCTTGGGCTGTAGTTGGGTTATAGCTTTCATATGAAAGTGTGGGTGTTTATAAATTAGTTCCATAGTAGGGCTGAGTACATTGGATACTTTTTCTTCCATTCTTGAGATACTTTGCTAAGAAGAGTATGTTCCAGCTCCATCCATGTAAATATGAAAGAGTTAAAGTCTCCATCTTTTTTTAAGGCTACATAATATTCCATGGTGTACATATATCATAATTTATTAATCCATTCATGGGTCGATGGGCACTTGGGCTTTTTCCACGACTTAGCTATTATGAGTTGGGCTGCAGTAAACATTCTGGTATAAATATCTTTGTTATAAAGTGATTTTTGGTCTTCTGGATATATACCTAGTAGAGGAATTGCGGGGTCTAAAGGCAGATTTCATTTATTTTAAATTGATTTTTGTGTATATTGTGCAATTTCATTCTTTTGCATTGTGGAAATTCTGTTTTCCTAACCCTGTTTATTGACGATACTATTTTTTCCCCATCATGCCCTTTTGATGCCCGTGTCAAAAATTAATTGACCACATATGTTTGGATTTATTTGTAAGGTCTCTATTCTGTTCCACAGGTCTATGTGTCTGTTTTGATTACCTATAGCTTTGTAATAGAATTTTAAATCAGAAAGTGTGATGCCTCCAACTTCATTTTTCTTTCTCAGAATTGCTCTGGATATTCAGGGTCTTTTAATGGTTCTGTATGAATTTTAGGATTGTTTCTTCTATTTCTATGAATGATGCCTTGGGGATTTTCAATAAGGATATATTTAATATGTGTATTGCTTTGGGTATTATGGACATTTTAACAATATTAATTCATCTTATCCATAAGCACCAGATATCTTTCCATTTATTTCTGTTTTCAACTTCTTTCAACAATGCTTTATAATATTCAACATACATAACTCTTACCTCCTTGGTTAAATTTATTTCTAGGAATATTTTTTGATACTATCATAAATGGGATCTTTTTTTGATTTCTTTTACAGTAGGTATTTATTTGCATATAAAAATGCTACTGCTTTTTGTATGTTGATTTTGTATCTTGCAGCTTTACTGAATTCACTTAGTAGATGTAACATATTCTTTGTGTGGAATCTTTGGGGGTTGCTACTTATGAGATCAGTCATCTGCAAGTAAAGATAATTTTACCACTTCCTTTCTGATTTGGATGCCTTTTATTTCTTTTTTCTTCTCTGGCTGCTGTTGCTAATACTTCTAGTACTATGTTACATAGAAGTGGTAAGAGTGGGCATCCTTGCCTTTTAGCAGATCTTAGTGGAAAAGCTTTCCATTTTTCCTCATTGACTACAATGCTAGCTGTGGATTTTCCATGTATGGAAACCCTCCTCTATATACTGAGGAGCTTCCTCTTATACCTAAACTACTAAGAGTTGCTGTTAAGAAAGGATGTTGGACTTTGTCAATAGCCTTTTCCATGCCAATTCAGAGGATCATGTAGTTTTTATTTTTTATTTTGGTAATATGCTATATCACACTGTTTGATTTGTGTGTGTTAAACCACCTTGCATAAGCTTCTGTATGGAAAAAGAAATAATCAACAAGATGAAATGGTAGCATACATATTGAAAAAAAATTGCAAACCATGTATCTGATAAGGGGTTAATATGCAAAATTTATTAAAAAACTCATTCAACTCGATAATGGAAAAACAAATAATCCAATAAAAAATGGGCAAAAGACCTGAATAGGCAATTTTCTAAGAAGACCTAAAAATAGCAACAGGTATGTGAAAGATGTTCAATACCATTAATCATCAGGAAAATGCAAATCAAAATCACTAAGAGATAACACCTTGTATCTGTCAGGATAACTATTATAAAAAGTCAAAAGATAACAAATGTTGGTGAAGTATAGAGAAAAGAGAAGTCTTGTACATAATTGGTAGAAATATAGATTGTTACAGCTATTATAAAATTTATAGAAATTACTAAAGAAATTAAAAATAGAATTACTATATGACCCAGCAATGCCTCTTGTGGTCATATACCCAAAGGAAATGAAATCACCACCTCATAAAGATGGCCGTACTCCCATGATCATTGCAGCATTATTCACAATGGCCTCTATATGTAAATAACCTGTGTTCATCAATCAGCAAATGGATAAAGAGACTATGGCACATATAAGCAATAGAATATTATGTAGTCCTAAAAAGAACATCATTGTGTCATTTGCTACAACATGGATAAGCATGAAAGAAATTATGCTAAGTGAAATAAGCCAGGCATAGAAAGAAAAATATAGCATAATATCATGTATGTATGGAATTTAAAAATATTCAGAGACAGAATGAAACAGTAATTACCAGGGGCAATGTATGGGGAAAGGAAATGGAGAGATAAAGATCAGAGGATTAAAAAGTAGCAGATATGGGCTAGGCGCCTGCAGTGCATCGGCCACATGCACCAAGGCTGCTGGGTTTGAACATGGCCTGGACCAGCTAAACAACAATGAGAATTACAACAAAAAAATAGCTGTGGCAGGTGCCTATAGTCCTAGCTACTTGGGAGGCTGAGGCAAGAGAATCACTTAAGCCCAAGAGTTTGAGGTTGCTGTGAGCTGTGATGCCACAGCTCTCTATCAAGGGTGACATAGTAAGACTCTGTCTCAAAAAAAAAAAAAAGTATCAGATACATAGGATGAACAAGTCTAGTTCTAACATACAATATGAGGATTACAGATATAAAATTGTACTGTCTATGGAACTCATGCTAAATGAGTAACTATAGCTGGTCTTGCCACAAAAATTTAAAAAAAGGATATCTATGTGAGATGATGGATATATTAATTTGCTCACTATAGTAATCTCTTTACTATCCATATGTGTTCTATAGCACCATATTATAAGCCTTAAATATGCACAATAAAATTTATTTAAATAACTAAAAAATAAAACTATGCAAACAGATATTCTAAATAATATAGAAAGAAGATGGGTAAAGGGTTTCAAAAGACATATCTCCAAAGACGATACACAAATGGCCAATAAACACAGAAAGATGCTCAACGTTATTAGCCATCAGGGAAATGGCAAGGAGATACATGTACCATTTGCATCCATTATTTTGACTATGATCAAAAAGATGGGCCAGGCACAGTAGCTCAACCTTAAAATCCTAGCACTTTTGGAGGCCAAGGCAGGAGAATAGCTTCAGGCCAGGAGTTCAAGATCATTCTGGGAAAGATGTAGAGATGCATCTCTACAGAACTAATAGCCAGGTGTCCAGGCACAAGCCTGGAGTCCCTGCTGCTTGGGAGGCTGAGGCATGACAATTATTTGAACCCTCTGGCTGGGGTGACAGAGTGAGGTTCTGTCTCAAAAAATAAATAAAAGAAAAGGACAAAAATGATAGCAAGAATGTGGTACAACTGGAGCTTCACACTTTGCTGAGAGGAATGCAAAATGGTGCAGAAATTCGGTAGACAGTTTGGCAGCTTCTCAAAATGTTAAGCACAGAGTTACCACATGAACCAGGAATTTTACTACTAGATATGTAAGCTGGAGAAATGAAAGTGTGTCCACACAAAAACTTGTATCTGATTGTTCATAGCAACAATATTCATAACCAAGATATGGAAACTATTGGATGGATAAATGAGATGTTGGGTATTCATGCATAAGACTATTATTAAGTAATAAAAAGAATGAAGTACTGGCCAAGCATGGTGGCTCATGCCTGTAATCCTAACATTTTGGGAGGCTGAAGTGGATGGATTGCATGAGTGCAGGAGTTTGAGACCAGCCTGAGCAAGACCTAGACCCTGTCTGATTGCCGTTAGTGTCTCATGGAGAAGTGGTGTAGTGGAGAATAAGACTTGCAATTGAAATTGTATGCAAATAAAGGGGACTACCACTCTCCCATGGTGTGTGGCAAGCTTCTTTATTTTCTCCTGGCTTAAATAGCCAGCTCTGCACATGCGCACTGTACATCAATGACTACTTTAATATTCATTACAATCCATAATCCATCTCATGACTAAAATCTTGTGATTATCTCTAGATCAGGTCCTCCCTAGCCTGGAGCCTAGCAATCTACGGATTAACTGATGCTACTTTATCTAACATAATCCTCCTAACAATACATGACTTATTGGAGAACGTGTTGTTAGCCATTACTTCTTTGTTCTCCTCTGATGAAGCCTGAGGCTCTGGGGGAAAAAGATAGATTGAATACCTGCCCTTACTGGCCTCACCATCTGGAGGCAGTTACTTTAAGCAAGGCATAGTTAGGAAATTCCTAAGACATACAGAAACTTGTTTGCAAGCCTCCACTCCCATGTGGGCCTTAAGTCAGGGAGTTTTTATGCCTGCAACCAACCAGGCTGACCTTAGGTTGGGGGCTTTTATGCCTGCAACCAATCTGGCCACATGGGATTCTGCCTCAGTTTCTCACAAATATGCCTGCACAAAGTCTTTTCACTGCTCTCTCTCAAATAGCTTTTTTTGGCCAGAGGCATATAGGCCTTTTGCCTATATGTCTCTACTAAAAAATAGAAAAAAGATAGTTGAGCATGGTAGCTAGTGCCTATAGTCCCAACTACTCAGGAGGCTGAGGCAAGAGGATCGCTTGAGCACAAGAGTTTGAGGTTGCTGTGAGCTAGGATGATGCCATGACACTTTACCCATGGTGACAAAGTGACACTCTGTCTCAAGAAAAAGAAACAAATGAAGTACCAATGTATACGACAATATAGTTGAATCTTAAAAACATGCTAACTTAAAGACCCTAGACACACAAGAACATTTATTACATTATTCAAATTTATAAGAAATGTTCAGAATGTACAAATCTACAGAGGCAAATATTGGTAGTTGGATGGGGGACACCATGCATATTGGGGAGTTACTTGTGATGAGGAGTGACTGCTAATGGGCATGGGGCTTCTTTTTGGAAGATAAAAATGTTCTAAAATTGACTATGAGGATAGTTGCACAGTCTGATGAGTATGTTAAAAATCATGAGATCGTATACTTCAAATGGGTGAATTATATCCCAGTAAAGTTTTTATTATTAAAGGTAGTGAGTAGCCTAAATGTGACTGATATCTGGTAGTTTAATTATTCTTGAACATCCAATTGAATCTTCTGCTTCAAAATATCTTCACAAAATTTGGAAACTTCTCTGTGGATGCTTTCTCATCTATATTTCCTTATAAATCTTTAATAATCTTGCAAAAGTGCCCATCAACAGTGAAAAATATATAGTTGAGAAGGTAGATGAAAACTGCAGTTTCACTTTTTAACCATCCTTGTAAACAACATTTAAGAAACAGGCTGATTTTTTTTAGAGCAAGAAGGGTTCCTAGAGATTTACTGGAGCTCTACCAGATGAGAAAATAGCATCTCAAAAATGTTAACTGACTTTTCCAAAATCACACAGCCAAATCTTGAGGATATTGTATGTTGTGGACATCTAAGACACTATTGTGAAGCCAGCCTTCACAACCGCCCTCGTGATTCTCACCTCCTGGTAGTCCCACTCTTATGTAGCCCCTCCTGCCCTTCTTTTCATCTCTCATCACTCCTTCTGGGAAAACTAGCTGAATGTCATGATGACATTTAAGAAACTTATGAAGAGGCCTTTATGGCCAAGAACTGCTGCCAACCTTATGAGTGAGCTTGGAAGCATATTCCTCCCCTAGTTGAGCTTTCACATGAGACTGCAGCCCCGGATGACAGCCTGATTAAAGAGAGACCAAGATTCAGTACCATTCAGCTAAAATACTCCTGAATTCCTGATTCACAGAAATATTGAGATAATATATGGCTTTAAGCCATAGGTTTGAGGAAATTTGCAATGCAGTAACAGGTAACTAATGCCCTTTATACTCCAAAATCTGCCTCTTATTTGGGTACTGTTAAATATTTACAAATATTTTCCATGTTGCATGGTTTAAAATTTAAATACTAATCACTCTTTGTGGGTATAACTTTGATTTCTATTTCTCCATTTAGGAAGAGAAAAGTTAAATATTGCTGTCATTTTTTTCCCCCTCTTAACTTTGATTAGGAGGGATTTTTGTGTGTTTTTGTTTTTTGCTTTTTCAAAACTCCATAAAAGCGAAGTATAGTATTTGAAAGTAGGATAACTTCTCAGATTTCTGTTTTTGTTACCAAGACAATCCAATCATATCATGTACTTTATGGTAGAACCTCTGAAGATTTGTTGAAATAGAGTGGTTCTGTGGATACCACCTTCAGCTTTCTGCCTATACCTACTGTAGACAGTTCCACCAATGTTTCCCCATATAGTCTAGTCAAACTTCCCAAGATTCTTCCAAAGTCACTAACAAAGAACCCGCCAAGAGGAGAAATATGGAGAAAAAGAAATCAGTGTATATTATCCTCTACATTGTGAAAGCCAAATTTACAAGAAGAGAAATACATTCACAGAAAGGTTATTTTTACTGACACCCAATGTGCTCCTGGCCTTTCTCCCTCATTTGCTAAAGACTCTAGTATCTGGCTCTTAGTCTCCTTCTCCCTTTTATTCATGTCATCATTGTCAGTACCTCACTAAGAAAATAGATGCATTTGGACAAGGGCTTCTTCATGATTTTACTACCAAACCCGCCAATGAATCCACATCTGTGTCCACTATGGAAGTCCTATCCATGTTCCTCTCCTCAGTCAATTCTTCACATTCCATCCCTCTCAACTTCTCAAGGAGTTTTGTTTGTTTGTTTGTTTGTTTGTTTGTTTTTTGAGATAGGATCTCATGTTGTCACCCTCAGTGGAGTGCTGTGGCATCACAGCTCACAGCAACCTCAAACTCTTGGGCTCAAGTGATTTCTTGCCTCAGCCTCCCAAGTAGCTGGAACTACAGGTGCCCACCACAATGCCCAGCTATTTTTAGAGGTGGGGTCTCACTCTGGCTCAGGCTGATTTGAACTCCTGAGCTCAAGTAATCCACCTGCCTTGGCCTCTAGGAGTGCTAGGATTATGAGTGTGAGCCACTGTGCCCAACCTGCTCAAGGATTTTAATTCCAACATTTTCTACTCTCTCTTTCCTGCATCATTAATTCTCCCTGACTTTATATAAGTCTCAGAAACATATCAACATGCTTTGATACAACCACTCTGAAAAATACCCTACCTTATCAATCCCATTTTTTCTGATCTCCTTCTTAGGCAATACCTTCTCTAAGCCGATGTTGATCTTTTATTTCTCTGTTTGCCATCTTTCATTTTTGCCTTAACCCATTCTAATTGGGTTTTGATCTCTTTACTCTGCTAATGTTATCTTTATCAGTTAGTAGTAAGTACCATGTTTTGGCATTTTCAGTCTTGCTTTAATTTGCTCAGTCTCATATCCTGTCAAGTGGTCACTCCTCCTTATGGGAATACTCTCCTCCCGGGGTTCTTCATAGATACCACTCTTGCAGTCTTCTTCCTACCTCTCTGAATACTTTTGCTTGGTCTCCTTTCCTGACTCTCTCTTGTGCCTGCTTTCCCAGTGTTACCATTTCTCAGGATTCAGTCCAGTAACATCTCTTGCTTCTCCTCCACGCTGCTTTTAATACATGAAAGTTTATTTAAATGCCTCCCCCAGATCCCAGTGATTCATCTAGACTCAGATATCTAACTGTCAACTGGAGATCTCCACTTGCCATAAATACATACTAAACTTGTCTACCGTAGAACTCTTTATTCCCACACAAATTATTGTCCCTGGCATCTCCATTTTCCTACATACTCAATCCTGAAGGTAACAGGGGTGTTATCCATGATTTCTTCTTCTCTCTTGATCTCTATTCGTATTCAACCCAATAGCAAGTCCTTTAGATTCTACCTCCCAAATCTGCCTTGCATCTAGGCCCTTAATTCTGTGTTCAATGCCACCAACCTAGTACGAGCCACCACCATCTTTCACCCGTAATACTGTAGTAGTTCCTTTATTAGTTTGCTTTCCTCAGATCCATTCCCCACACAGTAGCTAGAAAAAAAGTCATCTAAAAACTGACACATAACAAACTCACAACTCTGCTTAGCTCTCATGCAGTGCCACTCTGTTCAGTTATGAACTACAATCACATGGACCTTCTATTTCCTAGAGCAAATCATGGTCCTTTCTGCCTTGGACCTTCATAATTACCATTATAAATTGTAAGTATTTAACAGCTCCCAGATAGGAGGCAGTGTGTATAATAGGAAGAACATAAAAGTATATTAGTTAACTATTGCTCCACAAGCAATTTCCCCAATTTCAGTCTGCCTAAAGTGAACCCCCACCCCTGTCCCACTTATCAGGCTCTTGTCTGCATTAGTTTCTTACTATCTTTTCTGTCTGAGATTAAATAATATATAATTCCCTGATCAGATTCTCTCTTCTCTTCTCTTTTATATGTTTTTTACAGTCTATGGTTGTAAATTTATCAATCACACAACTAACCCTACCAGACTGTAAACTCTGTAAGCAAATCACCCTATCTTTTTTCATTTTTCATTCTAAATCCAGCATCTAGCAAAATACCTTGAATATATTAAGCCCTGATTACTATTTGTTGAATTAATAATAATGATAATGCCGTATGAGACTCACAGAAGAATATTCAGTTTAAGAACTACACAATCAAAGTGGCCAGTCATTTGTAAAAGGCACCTATGTGTTATCATTACACCTTGCATTTAAGAAGCCTACTAAACACAATGGTGCAAAGGCTTCTCTATTCCCATCTCTACCAGCTATATATTTGTGTATATATTATATATGAGGTTGTTATTTTTTTCTTAAAAGTCCTTCTCTACTCTTTTAATTCCTGTTTCTAGAACCTTCTGATTCACATTGAATCTGCCCAACAAAAACAACAAAAAAGGGCTCTTGATTCCTTTTAGAGTATCTGACCTTAAAAGGCCACATATCAGAAACCTAAAAATGTCAGCATTTCCCCAGATACAGAGGCTTGGCTCATTTCTTTAACCACTAAACTAAATGATAAATCAAAGACACTCCAATGGGTGGGGGGAAACTATCAGAAGTCTCACTTGTAAAGCAGAATCAAAGTTGAAAAGAAAGGAGGAAGGAGACACAGTCTCTGGGCATCAGTAGCCACAGGGGAATCCTGCCAAAAAGTCAGAAATAGCTTCTCAAGGGTAACCATTTTCAATCTATTTTATTTCTTTTTATTACTCTTCCCAGGTAACACAAAACTGCAACTGATATGAAACCTTTTAACAAATGCGGCTTGTAACACGGTCTATTTATATTCTTATTTTATTTGATTCAATTATTCTCCTATAATTCTCTGGGTATTAAAAGTCCTTTTGATGGTAGTTCTGTTTTCCATTTCCAAAGTCATTAACCTCCATTCCCTACCCGCGCTAAGGCAAATGCTCTCTGAGTGACAGTCTTGTTTACAGGGAGCAGGAAAGGACTTGGCAGCTGTTCTGAAGTGTCAAACGAGATAGGCTGAAGAAAGCTATAGAAAAGTGTCACCAAATAGGGAAGCGACGTCATCCTCACTACATTGCCTCTGTGTTGTCCACTAATAGGATTCTCTGACGTGTACCTCTGGACAGAGAGAGACTCCCGAGGGAGGAGGAGTGCGAGTTCATCTCTTTTGTACCCTTCATACGACTTTCTCGTAGTCTTCAAACTCTCACAAAGCACAGAGATGGGCTTAAAAGTGCAAATAAGGAGAAGGAATGACAAACAAGACTATTTTAGTTTGAGTTTAAACAGGACTCTTTTGAGAATGAAGAATTTTATTTTTACTATCTTGGAGTAGCTTTTACACATCAAACGTTTAGCATAAAATTGACAGTTTTTATTCATTTCAAAAGATATATCTGAGAGTTTGCCCAAGTGTTCCTTTGAACTGTCATTATTTAGAAGCATATGATCAGATAGGAATTAGCCCCAATCCCCTAAAATGTTTACAGGATGTCTCAGAGGTCACTCCTAAAGTTGGCTTATGTAGAAAAAAATGGGAAATTGTAGCTGAATGTAACTTTATTGACAAAAGATTCATCACAAAATTTTACAAAGAGATGGGCACACAGAGAATGTTTTGTAAATGTTGTGTAAAGTGTTCATATAGTGCCAGCAGAGTGAGCGGGCACCCCAGTGCTCTGCTCTCATCGTGCCCTGCGCCTCTCTGATCTTATTATACGTACCACCCATCATCTGTTTCCTTGTTTTTTGCTGCTGTGAGCGTCCCGTGCTGCTTCTCTGTGACTTCTCAATGCTGTGTTGAGAAGAGTGGCTCAAATGGAGGCAGCTTCAGGCACTTTGATGCCTTTTCTTGAAAGCGGTGTGTTGGCAGTCTGCTTCTAATCCACCATTTTTTTTCTGTTTCTAATTTTAATTCAGTCATTGCTAGTGTATAAAAATAATGATTTTTATGCATGGATATTTTATCCTGCAACACTGCTAGGCACTTACTAGTTTGATAGCTTTTGAAAAATAGATTCTTTGTTTAGAATCTATGAATCTACAAGTCTATAAATCTAAGAACATTTTCCGTATGAGAATTCATGTTGTCCATGAATACAAAAACTGTTACTTCTTCCTTTACAATTGGGTTACTGCATCTTTCCTTACGGCCCTGGCTAGTTTCTGTAGTGCAGTTTTGAATGGAAATGGTAAGACTGGATGTCCTTTCTTTGTTCATGGTGATAGGAGTAAAGCTTTTCATGGGTACCTGTATTTTATAGATGCCCCAGAAACCTAAAAGATATTCTCTTCCATACCTAAGTTTCTGAGAGGTTTTTTTTAATCAGGAGCAGACATTAGGTTTTGTTAAATGCTTTTGCCGTATCTATTGAATTAATCATGTCATTTTCTTTTTTTTTAGTTTGTTAATATGGTGAATTTCATTGATTGGTTTTTATCTGTTTGGATTTTGATTAGAATTTTATTAAGTCTTTTTTAAAAAGGGAGGATTAGTATCTTTACAGAAATAAGGTCTTCAATCCATGAATCTTGATCATCTTTGGCAGTTTCTGTGCAGAAGTCTTACATAGCTTCTGTTTATTTATTTAGAACTCTCTAAGACTAGGTTGCCTACATGAACATTGCCTACACACATTTTAAAAAACACCCGTATGCTTGGCATTTCTTATTTTATCAGGTGGGGTGGTATAGGTCCCCTTGCCTTGAATCTGGGTTGACCTCAGCGGCGTTGTTAAAACCAGTAGACTGTGGTGGAATGCTGCTACGTGACTTTGCAGACACATCAGAAGAGGCCAGATCTCACCAGAAATATTTTCTGTTTTAGATTTTTTGACATAAAATGATCTTTCAGTAATTTAGCCTCTACTGCAGTGCCTAGAGCTACTCATTATAAATATGTATAAAATAATTTTTTGACTGCTATTTTATTACACCTTTAGGAACTTGATAAGGCTGGAAGTGGTATGATAGGATGGAGGTGGGTGGCAGGAAGTGAAAGCAAACCCCATAATGGAAATATTTCGATTTCAATTCTACTTATGGGAATCTAGGGCTTAGGGAGGTAAATTATTTGCCCACGTAGGAAGTAGAGGAAAACTTTAAGCCCCCAGATGCATTTGGCTCTAATATTTTTCTTTCTTCCACACTAGCCTTCTTAGAAGCAGGAACAGCATGTCACCAAAGAATATAGGGTAACTAAGTCACATGTTCCTAAAAGATATTATTGAATATAACAAATAATTTCTCATCTTTTAAAGATAAAACAGAATTCAGAGAATTATAATTCTTAAAGCTGCATGTTTTAGATGTTAAAATTATCAAGTTCCATCCTCTTCTTTGGGAGGAATTTTCAGATTCATTATACATTGACTTGTTAATTCTGATCCAGGGAAAGAATGAAGCCATAATTTGCAGTCACTGATGTATGAAATTCTAAGGATTACTAACACTCTTTCAGTCGTTGGTATGTGCCAATCACCGTGCTTTGCGTTTTGTCTCATGGACACTTACAGCATTCCTGCAAAAAGGCAATGTTACATGGGATTCTAGGGGAAGTATCAGAGCCTTAGAGTGGGTAAGCAGTTTGCCTACATTTCACAGGCAAAGTCTGTTTGTCTCCTAGGACTGTGCTCTTAACCCCCTTTGTTTCAATAAAGGATCTCTTGAACTAGAGCTCCCTGTGTAACTCAGAGGGGTGGGAATATTGTTGTAGATTGGAGAATACCTAATGAGGCTCAAAGATGGTCTAATTCTGCATCATTCCGGAATAGTTGAAAATAGGACCTTCTGTACCAGTTGGATCTCCCTGGATAGAATTCATAATTGCTTCAGAGTGCAATTCTCAGCTCCTCCCTGATTGGCCGGGATGTCTGCAGTGAGGGATCATACCTGTGCACACATCTGCTCAGCCATCTGCAGTGTAAAATGCTGTCAATCATTCTTACCTTGGGGAAACCACAAGACTTTAGTTTCATAAAATAACTGTCCTAGAGAAGGATAAAGCAGGATGCCAGTAGTAAAGATATTTTAACATCATCTCTTACTTTTGATGAATTACTGGGTAGATGGATTGTAGACTTTGAATTTTAAAGTACATAAATAATCTCCCAGCCTAGGAAAGGAGTTCATTTTATGTTTTCTGGATTACTAGGTCATAAGTTTTCCTCCCTGAAATAGACTGGATTATCAAGTCTGACAGTCAAGGTGTCTCAGACCAAATGAAACTGAAGAGTCACTGGGACAAATACATTTTGAATAAATTATTCAAACTCACCATTTGATCAGTTCTCTGCTTTTGGTAGGTGGGTTGTGGTAGGAAGGGGTGGTGGTGGTAGAGTGGGGTATAAGGAAACAATCCTGCTGGTAATTCAGTGGTTTCTCAGAAAGGCCACCAAGTCAGTGAGGTGGTAATTTTGCTAATCAGTGATTTACATGTGTTTTTCAAAAAGGCATGACATTCTTACATACCCCTTCAGCCCACCACCTCTACTGTCACCAAGCCAAAGCACTTTGAATAACTTGACCTTGATTGTATTTTTGTATTTCTTTTTAGAGACAGTCTCACTTTGTCACTCTTGGTAGAGTGCTGTGGTGTCACAGCTCACAGCAACCTCCAGCTCTTGGGCTTAGGTGATTCTCTTGCCTCAGCCTCTCGAGTAGCTGAGCCTGCAGGCACTCACCACAATGCCTGGCTATTTTTTTGTTGTAATTTGGCTGAGGCCGGGTTTGAACCTGCCACCCTCAGTATATGGGGCTGGCACCCTACTCACTGAGCCACAGGCACTGCCCTAACTTTACCTTGATTGTATAGTCAATCAACATAGACTAACTTTCCAAATTTATCTGAGGCCTATATCACCTTTGCACAACTGTTGAGGCTAAGTGTCTTGAGGGAGGTTTTATTTTAACTTCTAGTGATGAGTCAAAGTAGAAGGGTCTGGGCAAGGTCGTCAGGAGACCTGGGGCTACTTCTCATGCCAGGGTGGCAGTTTGGGCTCATTTAGACATTTCTTCATTATTTCCTGTTACCTTTGTTGACAGAATTCACAGGATTGTGGTTATATAAATAGAAACTATTTTTGGTGACATGATGTGACCTTCCTCCTCAAACCTGGCCTCTTTCCCATTCCCAATGAATGGGGCTGTCATCTGCCCAGTGGCGTATGCCAGAAACCTAGGAGTGATCCTGATACCACCCGGTCTCCCTAGTTGTATTCAATCCATCACCAAGTCCTGGAATAGTCCCTTAAATGACCTCCCTTGTCCCTACTTGTTCCCCTGCCAATCGGTTTTCTCTACACTATAGCCAGAGTGATATTCTCAAAAGTTATCTATCCACGTATTAACATGTTTTTAGTGCCCGTTTATTTATGTGTTTGGGATACAGTGGGGAACAAGATAAAGTTCTTTCCTCATGAAAATTTAGAACAAATTGTGTTGGGCTCCATCCCCATCTTCCTACCTCTTTAAGTTAAAACACTTTCAGGTTGTTCTTAGGTGAAAACCTTCCTAATGGCTTCATAATCAGGTCTCTATAGTCTCACCTTCATCAGCACTCACGTCATTCTAACCACTCTGGACTTACTTCTGTTCCTTAATCATGCTATTTGCTCTGCCACCTCAGGGCCTTTGCACGTGCTGTATTTTTGGCCTAGAACGCTTTCAGCCTCAGCTAGCCTTCATTCAGCAAAGCAGCAGGACACAGAGGCAGCATAATTTGCAATCTCTAGGTATAAGCACTAGTGTGCTGCTTTCTTTCTTTCCTTTCTTTTTTTTTGAGGCAGTGTCTCTCTCTGTTGCCCAGGCTAGAGTGCATTGGCACAGTCACAGCTCTCTGGGGCCTTGATCTCCTGGGCTCAAGTGATCTTCCTGTCTCAGCCTCGTAAGTAGCTGAGACTAAAGGTGTGCATCATTACACTCGACTAATTGTTAAATTTTTTTGCAGAGATGAGATCTCATTATGTTGTCTAGGTTGTGTAGGAGACGCCAACATCTGAGCAAGATGATCCGCAGCTGAGGCGTGGACCTCGGGCCATTCCTCCACAGGAGTTCCTTGTGGGAGGAGCCCGTGCCCTCAGCAAGTAGTCATTGTTAATTACTCCCCTCACCTGTATGATTCCCTTTCAATAAAAGGCTGGTGCGGAGGTTGCTCGGGGCTACCCGGAAAGTAAGGGCTAGCCCGCCTTCCACAAACTTGTACTTCTAATCCGCTTCTCGCCTGGTTCCTTCCTG
>CAUYTI010122936.1:0-25062 GCA_963575145.1 Galago senegalensis | reverse complement strand
CATACTTATCAATTGTATCAATTAATATGAATGGTTTAAATTGTCCTTTAAAGAGGCTTTGGCTCTGGTGGGGGCTCCAGCTCCTTCAGCCACACTGGCTCCAGGGCTGTGGTTGTGAAGAAGATTGAGACCCGAGACGGGAAGCTGGTGTCTGAGTCCTCTGATGTCCTGCCCAAGTGAGCTGTACTGCGGCCCCTCCAGTCTACCCTCTCACATAGCTCCCACAGAGCCTGTTGGGGAGACAGCTGTGCCAGGGAGCACATGGAACAGGAGACCCACCTGAGGCTCAGCCCATCTTTCTGGGGAGTTTACCACCTGGGTTACCCCCACTTACACCCCCAACTAAAAACCAATTTTATTGCTTTTTCCAAAATAAAGCCTCAGACGCATTGCCAATCAAAAAAAAAAAAAAAAAGAATCCTGAAAGCATCCAAAGAAGAAACTTTACAGGAGAACCTCTGTAAGTTGACCAGCTAAGGGACTATCACAACCTGGTCAGCATGCAGATGTGGTCACAATAAGGAACTAAGGCTACTGTACTGATATGTACATGTGATGCATGTCTGGGCTATGAAAATTGAGGTCAACTTAAGGAAGCGGTCAATATAGGGGAGGTGGTCAACTATGGAGGCTTTGTTGGATATACAAGGAAACCATGATACAAAAGAAGTCTAGATTTTCACTGAAAACACAATAGACCTACAGGAAAAAGTATACCTTTAAATTGGTTAAGCAAAAAGTCTGACAATCCAGCATTCTACTACCAATGAAAATATTGCAAAATGATAGTTAAGGCATTCTCAGATAAGTATAATCTGAGCTCCCAGAAGAGACTCTTTACAAGAAATGCTGAAGGATATTCTTCAGGCTGGAGGAAAACATTTCCAGTGGTAACTCAGATCTAAAGAAAGAAAGAAAGAGCACAGGAGTGGCAAATTTATAAGCAATGGTCAACTACATTGAATTTTCCTATGGATAGAGTAGAGATTTTGGAATGTGTTTTTTAAATTCCTATCCATTCTAAAAAAGAACTGGGGATTGTTTGGCTTACAAGGCAATAGAGATTATCAAGAGTAGCACTATAGTTTTTCAGGTAAGAAAGTAAGTTCTCACTTTCAAAAATCATCCAGCTAACTTGACATATTGCTGATACTACACTTCCCCTTACTATTGTTTCCAGCCTGTGTTTCCTGTGGGCTTTCCATCCTGGAGTCAGATGGTAGGGATGCTCCAGAGCAATGACATCATGTCCAAGTGAGTTCCCAGAAGGCTTGCTGCAGACCTTCTTGCACTGTCCTAAAGGGAAATCAATGGTGTACCCACAAAGGATGCTGAAAACCCTTCACTGAGCGCCTGCGTATCTCCACTGCATGGCATAGAACCTTCGTATTTCATTTATTTATTTATTTGTCAACACATTTTTCCATTGAACAAATAGACATGGACCACGTCTTATGGGCTACTCGACCCCCATAAACTCTCTCCAACCAGCCTTATGTGGGTAGTGACACCAGTCAGGTAGGGGAAGTTAGAACTGAATCATGAGCATAATAGCTGTCAATTTAGCCTTTATGATGTTCTGATTGTGTTGGTCAGTCTGGGAAGATTATTTCATTGAAACTTATTTTATTCTTTGGTATTTTACATACATTCATTTAAAAAATAAAATATATAAATGATGAACAAAAATGTATGAATGAAAATCAAAGGATTTGTTCTGTGAAATTTGGATTCAACCAAAATGGCACATTTAAGGACCTAGAAGGCCACATGTGGTCTGAAGGGCACAGGTCCCCACCCATTCCCTGGCAGTGGAATTAATGCCCTGCTAGCAGCCCTCAAACTGTGAAGAGTGGGAGGGAGTTAATGGACACAAAATCAGCTTCCTCCAACCACAAAACAGAGCATGTTGTCTCTGGGCCCCAGGGTCCTCCCTGGATTGACCCCCAGGTGTCCACAGTGTTCTCCTGCCACTAGGGCATCCTGGGATGACCCTTGCTTCCTGTGATGCTTGCTCACTCTTCTACTGCTGCTTCCTGGGATTGCCTCCCCAAACATCTACTTGCACTCACCTCCTCCTCTCAGGGTCGGCTCCTGGGGACCTGCTCTGGTGGCAATAGTGCTGATAGGGTTGTATGCAAGTCTTCCCTGTCTTTTTGTCACTGTGGCTTCTTTTCTGGCTTGTTGTCATAGTGTATCTCTTCCCTGTCTCTGGTCCCTTCCTTAGCAGTCTGGAAACAGTCAGAATTTCCCCAGGGACAATTTGAAGAATATTCTTTCTGGGTCTGGATTCTGAAGGTACCCTCTGGCTCACAGCCAAGGCCTTAGACCAGCCGTAAGCATCCTGTCTGCCCTCACAGTGGGCCTATCCTCTCTGCTTCTACACTGCCCAGAGGTGGACACAGGGCCACTGCTCCCAGCTGCTCAGGGTCTCAATCACTGAATCAGATGCCTGGCCATGAAAACCGAGCTACATTTTCTCCCACAGGCTTGTTTATTTACATCTAATTTATAAAAGCTAAAATGAGCAAAGTCAGGTTGTCAGCACCAACCGCTTGATCTGCTGCCCAGAATCCTTTGCACACCTTTTGATAAGGAACCCGAAACCCTGTGAAACGCGCCGTGTGGCTGCAGACGGACGTGCATTTGCATACTTGTCAACCTCAGCCCAGCAGCCAGTTGCAAGGGAACTGCAGGAGGTGGAAATGTTTTCTTTAATTTTTTTCAGCATTTCTCTGTATTTATTTCAGTGTTTGCAAAAGCTCTGTAATTCAGAAAAGGGCCTCTGGGTATACATAAAATACTTAAACATCACATATCCAGTATCAGCCAAACTGGAAGCCACCCAACAAATCCAATCAGCCTCTGTGATTTTTGACAAAGCCACCTGGGAACATACTTCTTCAGGTGTTTTTGCTGCTTTATAATCAATTTGGGTATCTCTTTCATTCAAAGGGTGGAGTTGTGTTAGTATCCAGAGTAAAGATGATGACACAGAGGACTTTGTGCTGAACCAGATGTTTTTCACAAATTTTTATGTCCACAAATCACTTTTGAGTTAATTTTAAATCAACTTATTTTAGCTTTACTTCAAATTTTATGCTATTATAAAGTTCTCCATCAAACTTTCCTCTGGACAGGCTGCTCAGGGCCCCAGAGGTCAAGGGTTGGTGGTCAGGATCAGTCTCCCAGGCCCCACTCTGTGCCCACCCCCAGCTTTATCAGCTTGGAGAGAGCACTCCATTGCTCAAGCCCTGGCCACCTCCTCTATAATGCCAGGAGGACTGAAATAGAGTGTCCTTTTGGTATCTGGGAGGCCAACAGGTCTTGATCAAAAGCCAGAACTATTCTCCCTTCAAAGACATAAGTAGAATGCTAAGGAATGCTCTGTTCCTGGGGAGGGGCCAGATCACTGGAGGCCAATCTGCTCTGAGAAAGGACTTTGGATTTTCGTCCAGAGCTGGGCTTCTTGGTTGGAGTTCCCTGGAATCCCAGTCCAGGAGTGAGGACAGAAAGGACAATGCCATGAGAACGGGGACCTCATTGGCATGCAGGTGGCATTCTGCTGCCCGTCCTCCTGGCATTCACCGTTGATAGCACAATCACCTTTAGTGCGGGGTGTGATGGAAACACTCCCTCTCCCCCAGACGCATCACCAGGACCTGCCACCTGCGGGGATGGGTGCACCTTCTTTGTTTTCTTATTCAATCCACATGGTCTCTAGACTTGCCTCTTCTGATTGAATCAGAAATCACTCTAAATCTATCATGCAATTTCAAAGCAAAATGCAGTTAAATCAGCAGGCTGGGAACTCTGGTGTTTTCCCCTAGGTTGCCTCTGAAGCTGTGGCAGCCTGGGTTGGGGGATGCAGTCCCCACGGCCTGCTGCACGCCCTCTTTCCCTCCCTCATTGCTCTCTGTAGTAAATAGGAAAATATTTTAAGCACACAGAAAAATCCAGAGGAAAATATAAGCAATGATTTGTACTAACCACCGGCTTTTCAAATCTCATCTTCCCATCTTTGTCCCAATGTCCAAGAGCAGCAAACTTCCTGAGACTGCCTTAGTCCCACTTCTGCCTCCTCAGGCCCCTCACTCTTCCCGCCCACTTGGGCGGTCCTGACTCTCTAGTGCTTTTCTGTCCTCAGTTGGTGCCAACAAACTGCATATATGTGAATTTACATGTTTTAAAACTAGACAAGCCCCCACACGGGCACTGTCCTGCCATTTGCCATGCGGCTGAGTGAGCAACGTCTCTGGATGCCAGTGGCTTAATGTTCTCTTCTTTTGCACATTTATTTGCTTGGTTTACAATTGCTTCTTGTCCTCTGTTCTGAACTTTCTGTGTTGGAATAATTATAGCTCTGTAGGGAGTTGCAAAGATGGTGCAGAGAGGCCCCTGTTTCTTCCCCACCCCCTGGTGGATGTGTTCCTCATCTGCACACCTACACACCCATCCCGGGTTTGACGGCGATGTGATGCCTGTGTAGGTAGGACTGGATAATCTACAGTGTCGTGCCTCTCTGTGATGTGTGTGTATGGTTCTGTGCCATTTCACACGACTTGTGGGACCACCACAATTGAGATTTAGGATGAGGACAGCACCGATCTCTCCTTTATAATCAAACTCACCTCCTCACCCCCCACATCCCAAACCTGGACAACTGCTAAGCTGTTTCATGTGTATAATTTTGTAATTTCCAGAATATTATATGAGATTACAAATGGAATTATGTAACACATCACCCTTTGAGTTTTTCTTCTTTTTCCTTCATTCGTGTAATACCCTCAAGCGTCCACCCAAGGAGTTGTGTCTATCAAGTGTTTCCTGGCTTGAACAATATTCCAGAAATACTCCACACCTCTAGGGTGTGAAGGACACAGTGTCATTAACCATTTGCCTATTGAGGGACATTTGGATTGTTTATAGTGTAGAGCTTTTGAAAGTAAACCTTTTTTGAATAATCGTACTACATATACAGGTTTTTATAAACTGTCATTTCTCTGGATTAAATGTTCGGGAATGCAACTGCTGAGTTGTATGAAAAGTTGAGTTGAGTTTGTTTTGTTTTGGTAGATTGCCTAACCGTTCTCCAGAGCAGTGGTGCCATTTTACGTTCCTCTCAGTAATGCATGAGAGGTTCTGTTTCTCCTGCTCATCCCAGCGTTTGTGTTGTGACCAGTTTTAATATTAGCTGTTCTAGTAGGTGTGAGTTATAGCTCAGCCCAGTCTGAGTCTGTGTCTTCCTCACGGCCACTGGTGTGCACACCATTTCGTACTCTCGGTGCTCTCCATGTGCTTTGGGTGAAATGTCAGGTTCCTATTTCCAAATCGGATTCATTTTCTTTTCTGAGTTTTGAGATCTCTACGCATTCTCCGTATCTACCCTTTGTCAGGTATGTGCTTTACCCACATTTTCTTCTGGTCTTATCTGTTGAGAAAAGATTGTCATTCTATCCCCCTTACTGCAGAGCAATCAAAGAAATAATAACCACAATGTTGATAAAGACCAATTTATCATCTTTTTCTTCTATAGATTTTGCTTTTTGTCATGTCTAAGAACTTTCTACCAAGCCTTAGTTCCTGAAGTCATTTACCTTCCCTCTCTTCTGAAAGTTTTTTTGCTTTTTTGGGTTTTTTGGTTTGTTTGTTTGTTTTATTTTTGGCCGGGGCTGGGTTTGAACCCACCACCTTCAGTATATGGGGCCAGCGCTCTAGTCCTCTCAGCCACAGGCGCCACTCGCTTCTAAAAGTTTTATACTTTTATGTGTTAGAGTTAAATCTGTGACTTATTTAGTGTTAATGTTCATATCATTTGTGAGGTTTAGAAGGAGTTCATTTTTTCCCTATGGGTGTTCAATCACTTTAGCATCATTTTTTCACAGGTTAGCCTTCCTCTACTGATTTTTTTTTGGGGGGGACAGGACACCTTTGTCAAAAATCAGTTGGCTGTGCTCACGTGGGGCTATTCTGGGATTCTATTTTTTTTTTCTCATGAATCTGTGTGTCTAGTCCTCCACCAGTACAGCTTTCCCTGTGTGGTCAGCCTTAAAGTGAGGGCAGGTGGTTCCTCCCCCTTCAGTTTCCTGTTTCATAGTCATTTTAACCCTTCCAGTTTCTTGAACTTTGTCATAAAAATTTTAGGAAAAAAATCTTTTCTACATTTATAAGAAATGTTAAACTGCATCTAAATTTGGAGAGAACTGACATCTGCACTGTGCTGAGTCTCTCGGTCCTTGAACGTGACGTGCAGCCCGTGTGCATGGAAGCCCTGAGAGTTCTCTCATCAGCGTCTGGTATTTCACAACAAACAGTTCATGCATCTGTTAGATTTATACTTAAGTATTTAATTTTTCTGAAAGATTTTAAATGCTATTGTATATTTAATTCTGACATCCATGTTTATTGCCAGCGTATAGAAATACAAATAATTGTATACTTGTCTTATACATTATAACTTTGCAAATGTCATTCATTAATCCTAGTTATTTGGTGGAAATCTTAGGATTTTTATGTAGATTATCATTCCATTTGCAAATATGGATTTTTTTTCTGATCTGTGCACTTTTTATTTCCTTTTCTTGCCTTATTGTCCTAGCTAGAACTTTCCATACTATGCTCAGCAGCAGTGGTAAGAGGGGATATACTAATACCGTTCCTGGTCTTAACAGAAAAGCATTCTATTTTTCGCTAATCAGTCGTGCGTCTTTGTAACAGCCCCAGAAGACTAGTCTGGGGCACCTCACAGCCGGCGATGCCCTGCCACCTGCAGGGGGTCTGCGGATTCCCGTATCCAGGACAGAAGTTCTGCCTTGCACCTAGTTTTGAAGAGGTGTTTCTTTTTCTTTTTTATTTCTTTAAACTATGAATGGTTATTGAATGTTGTCAATTTTTTAATCAGGTGACATAATTACATTATTTTATGCTTTAGCCTATTACTACTGTGGGTTATGGTGACCTTTGAATGCTGAATGAATAGCACGTCTTCACAGTAAACCCCACTCGGTCATAGTGTGCTATCATTGTGTCATAGTGTGTTATGATCTGCAATGTCTACAGACACAATGTATTTGTCTATATTACAGAATTATATTTGATGATATTTTGTTATGAATTTTTGCATGGTATTTATAAAGGCATGACGTATATTGGTCTGCGTCATATATGTGTGTGTACGTATCACCTGCCTTTACATAGTTTGTTGCCAAGATAGTATTAGCTTCATAAACTAAATTAGGACATTTTTCTTCTATTTTCTGGAAGAGATTGGTAACTGGTAGAGTTCGAGCTATTTCTCCTTTAAATATTTATTAGAATGCTCAACTAGAGCCATCTGGGCCAGAAGGTATTTGGGGCAGCTGGTGGGACATTTCAAACTGCTTCAAGTGAGGGGTGGTCTATTGTGTAAGGCTGCGTTGTGGGACTTTGTGTCCTCGGGGGCCTGGATGTGTGTTCTTGGTGTCTCTGTGTCACCTTCAGCATAGAAGGTCTCATGTTGGGCGAAGATGGACTCCCAGAGCTTATGCTGAATCCATAGAACCCTGTTTCTGTTTGATAGAAGTGTGAATGGGGTGGGCACCTTCTCTGGAGATGCTCTGAAGAGCTCTTCCCTCCTTCCCGACCAGGGGCTTTGACACGTGTTTGTCTCATGTTCCCAGCTAGGGGTGTCCCATGTTAGCCTTCTGGGGCTGTCAGAGCAACATAGGACAGACAAGGTGACGTAAACGAGAGGAGTCTCGAAAGTCAGAGCATTGCCAGTGTGTCTCCTATGTCCCAGCCTCTCCCCTGGCTGTGGGGCCTGCTGCCCACCCTCGGGGTCTGCTGTTCCAGGCTCTCTCTGCATCCCCACACCCTCTTGCTGCTACATATCTTTCTCTTCATGGAGTGTCCTTTTCGTAGGGATAATAGTCACATTGAATTAGGGGCCTACTCACCTCCAGTGTGGACTCAAGTTAACTGATTACATTTGCAAAGACCCTATTTCCAAAAACAGTCATGTTCTGAGGTTCCCATAGTTAAAAGAGCAGGTACCATTCAACCCGTGACGTGCATATAAAACTAGAAGGCCTTGCCCAAATTCAGGCCCCTCTTTGCTTTAAAATTTTGCATGCTTTTTCCTTTCCCAAAGGGTAAAATGAAGACCCCCTGCCAGAGGTTCCTAAAGCCAGGGCAGGTGTCTTTCTCATCACATGCCCCACCTTCTGAGTGCCCCTGCACTTACCCCCAACAAGCAGTCATTCAACAAACATGGGAGCCTGTGGTCCAAATTCACCCAAAAGAAAAAGAATGAGGCAGAGAAGGAGAATTTTCTGTTTACAAAAAAGCCACGGATATTTGCACGTTGTCTGATACCAAGACCTTGCTTTTCTGTTGGTTTAAAGCCATAAAATAAATGTTGCTCTGAAACAATCAAACTTCTGTGAACATAAGGCTCATTGGCACTGCAAAATCAGCAAATTGCACTGGTATTCACCATGATTTATGCTAAGCCTACATTATACTCACTAAAATAAAAAATAAGGCTTGGTAAAATACACAATGGGGTTTTGTTCAAAAGTCACATAAATCATGGAAACCTCTGTGAAGAATCCGTGGGCTTTTTTCTTCCCCGGTGCTTCTAGCCACCCGACAATGCGCTTCTTAGGGCCACAGAGGGGGAGGTATTTGTGTCTCCCTTAAATCTCTACACCATTGTTTGCCCCAATTTCCCCTGTTTTTCACATGTCTCTGGTGGCATCTGTGGGGAGCTGAGCGGTGGTCCTACTAGGGACTAGGTATGTGCTGCTCTTAGCTCATCGGACCTGTGAATGTGGCCTCGTGTGTAAAAGGAGTCTTTGGGTCTTTGCCGATGAAATAAGTGAAGTGCCTTGACACTGGTCCTCGTTGAGATAGAGGCAGGGCACAGGCACAGCAGGTGGCCACGTGAAGGTGCTGGTGTGGCTTGGAGCCAGGTGGCCACAGCCCCAGGAGTGCCTAGAGCCACCAGAAGCTGGAATATGCAGAGAGGACCCTCCGGAGACCCTGGGGGAGCGCGGCCCTGCCAACACCTGGGTGCCAGACATTGGGGCCCCAGTTGGGAAGGAATAAATTCCCGTTGTTACAAACTGTATCCCAGTTTGCGTAATTTGTAACAACAGCCACAGGAAACTAATACAGTATTTGTGTATTAGTTTTCTATATAGATTAAGCACAGATTTCTATATTTTAAATTAGAAATCAGGAGATCATGGGAAAAAATGGAAAGTGGTGTGGGTGCAGAGCACCTGGGTCTCCACTGCTCTGCCCTCCCCACTGCCCGCACCACCCTCTGCCGCCCTAGCCAGGCCCTGGGGCTTTCTCTGGGGTGGTCACTCTAGTGAAGTTCTAACCCTCCAAACTGCTCACCTCCAGGCTGTGTCTCTCCCAGGAGCCAGGCAGCTCAGCTTCCCTGGGAGTGTGTGTGGCCCCTATGTGCTGCTTCTAAGGAGATGGAGCCAGGGGACGCATCAACCTTGTGTGTGTGACCCCAGAGGGACACACTAGGAAGGTCCCTTGGCAGGTTGAAGCCCAGGTTTCCAGGCAGCAGAGTGAGGCAGAACGTGATGCTCTGAAGAGACAGGTGTGGGCGCTGGTGGGGCGGGTTCATCTACGTGAAGGGGTGCGTCAGTCCTGCAGGCTCTTCCAGCAGGAAGCCCTGGGAGCTGCACTCTGGTGCTGTAGGAAGGATCTGTTGACCCTGCCCATGCTCCTTGAGGCCAAGTGCCGGTCCACCGGAGCTCAGGGCCTCTGCAGTGGCAGGAAGAGGAGCTGCTCTGGAGCACGAGGTTCTCAGGACAGTTTGGGAGTGCAGCCCTTGCTGAGCTGGAGGCCACCATGGACACTGGTACAAGACACAGTGGGGTCTAGAGGCAGAAGCCTCCTGACCTGCACCTTCCAGAATGACTGGGGCCTCCTCTTCCTTACCTGAGGCAGAGGGGGAGTGTCCAGGATTGGCGGTCCTCTGGCCTGGAGCCAAGACAGAGGGGGAGTACCCAGGACTGGGGCCCCTCTTCTGGAGCCGAGGCAGAGGGGCAGTGCCCTGGACCAGGGGCCCCTCTTCTGGAACCAAGGGGCAGTGCCCAGGGCCAGGGATGTGCTTCAGTACATCACTTCATGCACCTCATTGCCCCTGGCACTGGGGCCACATGAGCAGGAACAAGGCAACGTGTCCTCACCGGTAAGTAACATGATTAGCATGAAAGAAAAATCCTAGAAGAAAGTGTGGGAAATACTCTTGACAAAATCTGCCTGGGAAAAGAGTTTATGAAGAGACCACCTTGGCAATTGCAGCAACACCAAAATAAATAAACGGGGATGATCAAACTAAGAAGCCCCTGCACAGGTAAGGGCCGAAGCAAACAGCCTTCAGAACGGGAGAGGATGGTACATGCCGAGTCCGACAAAGGGCGGATGAGGAATCTACAGAGGACTGGAATTAGTCACCAAGAGCAAATAAGCCCACTTACAAGTGGGCAAGACTTGAACAGAACCTTCTCTGAAGATGACAGACAAATACCCAACAAACGCATGAAAAAATGTGCATGGTCCCTGATCATCAGAGAAAGAAATTCAAAACCACCCTGAGCTATCACCTAATCCCAGTGAGAATGGCTCACATCACAAAATCCTGCACCTGCAGATGCTGGGGCGGGATGTGGAGAGAAGGAAACACTGCACCGCCGGTGGGGTGGGACCGCAAACCAACACAAAATCTATGGAAAGATGTGTGGAGAATTCTCAAAGAACTGAAAGCTGACCTTCCATTTGATACTCAATCCCATTACTAGGCATCTACCCAGAAGAACAAAAAAAAATCTTTTGTCATAAGGACATTTGCACTAGACTGTTTATTGTGGCTCAATTTACAATTTCCAAAATGTAGAAACAAACTAAAGGCCCGTCAATCTAGGAGTGGGTTAACAATCTGTGGTATATGTATGCCATGGAATAGTATTCAGCCACAAGAAGAGGGTGACTTTACATCTTTTATATTAACCTGGATGGAGGTGGGACACTTTCTTCTTAGCATCACAAGAATGGAGAAGCAAGAGTCCAATTATAATATGAAGGAAGTAGCTGACCTAATACAAAGTAGAGTGTAGGGGAATCAGGGGTCAGGGAGAGGGGAAGAGGGGAGGGATGGGGATCACAGTGTATGGTACACCTCTTGGGGGTGGGACACAATTAAAAGAGGACCTTTACCTAACAATGGCAATCAGTGTAACCTAATTCTTTGTACCCTCAATGAATCCCAAACAATAGAAAAAAATTGATTATGATTATGAAATATTGATGGAAAAACAGAACAGGAAAATAAAGTACTAAAAAAACAGGGAATCCTGATAAAGTGCTAAATTTTGCTTTAGAATTTAAAAGAAAAGGGCAGTATGTTAGTGAGTCTGACCACATTCAGGAGAAGTGGAGCAGTCATGTCTTCTTTTTAATGGTATGAAAAGTATCTGAGTTTCACTGGCAAATTTTCTCAGTAATACATATAAATTTCAAAAATAGAAATCTAAAGGAAAAGAATGAATTCTCTAGGAAGGCTCTCTAATGACAAGAGGGAGATGAGTGCACTCTCCACATTAGTGCATTCAGTATGAGGATAAGGACAGCCAAGGCAGCTCTTTTAAGGAGACAAACACTCTAAATTACCCACAGTTAATAATAGATAAGTTCTATATTTTGAGACTTGATTGTAGTTAGGGAGAACATCCCCAAACTACCTTCCTGCTCCACTTCATTCTATCTTGAAACAGATCCTGTAAATGGGTTGGCCTCTGATGTTCATGCTAATATTTATCTCTCCTGCTCAAAAGTAAAGTACTTTGAAGAGACAGAGCTATGCAATTTTGGAGGAATAACATTATGTAATTACTCTTTCATTAGCTAAATATTAATAAAAGATCACAGATCACCTTTATACCATGAAGGGACTTAGAGCTTGGAAAGAATTATTCAGATGTATATAAATAAGAAATATGTAAGAAGAAAAAACTCCAACCCTTGAGAAACTAGAAAAACTTAAAGAAATAGAATGAAGTAGTCAACAGTTTCAATCATTGTCCTCAGACGCCTTAATAGGCTGTAAGGCTGATAAAACAAAAACAACAGGATGGGATGAAATGGGGTAACTAGTGAGCATAAAAACTCTTCCTGAAAATAAAAATTATTCTCACCAAAATAAAAAATGCAATGGTCAGGCTAAATAATAAAACAAAACGGCTGAAGGCCAACTTGACGATCTGAGGGTAAAAGTTGGGAAAATTCCATGAACATATAACAAAAAGCTTTCTTAAAAATAGAAAACGAACATTTGGAGGCATAAAAGTGAACACAGGAAGGACAGCACTAGCAAGTAATGTTTCATAACTAAAAACACCAAACGGGAGGAAAGGTAAAAACTAAAGGTAGAACAACGATACAGAAAAGTAATCTGAAACAAATGCACAGAAGACTCCTGATATTGAACCCTCCTCCTCCCCCTTCCCCACCGCCATGACCTGATGCTGAAATTTCTGTGTCGAGTTTTTGGCTGAGAGTCCTCACAGTTCTGCTTTACTACAAAGGAGGGGACCAGAGAAATTGCACGTTTTTCATCAGTAAAACAGAGGTGGAAAGACGTCAAATGAGGGGAAAATAATTTTGCATCAAAAATTATTAAATTATGAGATTCTCCCACAAAATGAAAAAAAATCCTATAAAAAGTAAAGTGATAAGAGAGATGAGAAATAGTGACATAACTTTTCCTTTTAAAGGAAAGAAAGCTTGGCTTGGTGCCCATAGCACAGTGGTTAAGGTGCCAGCCACATACACCAAGGGTGGCAGGTTCAAACCCAGCCAAGGCCTGCCAAACAACAATGAAAACTATAACCAAAAAATAGCCAGGGGTTGTGGTGGGTGCCACTAGTCCCAGTGACTTGGGAGGCAGAAGCAAGAGAATTCCTTAAACCCAAAGGTTTGAGGTTGCTGCGAGCCGTGATGCCACAACATTCTACCGAGGGTGACATAGTGAGACTCTGTCTCAAAAAATAATACTAATAATAAAGGAAAGAAAGCTAAAAGATATTAAAAATCATGATATTCGGAATATTCTTTTTTTACAATAATAATTTGGTGGCACTGGATTATAACTCCTCAATTTTAGGTCCAATCATAATGCATAGTTAGGAATCAATAATGTTTACCTAAGTAAATAATGTGAAATTGTAAATAATATGTCATCATAGTGTATTCTGAATGCTTTAAAATTTATAATTGGGAAAAGTTACTGCATTTGTAAAGTGGGATTTAAAAGTTCTAACTCTTAAAACAATAGAAAAATAATACGGTAACAAATATCAGAAGACAGAAAAAGAAGGGAAGTAGTGGCCTTTATTAAATTTCTCCATTTTTCATGGTGGGGCATTTTTTTTTTTTTTTTACTATCTAACTATTAAATTTGCTAAAGAAATAGAGTCTACATGTCTTGTCAAAAATTATAATAAGTTTTACCAAACAGAAAGTTAAAAACAGAGGCTTAAATAGTGGTTCTATTTCAGAAGTCAGACTAAGTATTGATTAGGAGGATATTTATGTTTAAAGAGAGCCCACTATTTTCTTATTTACAAACAGTTGATGAAGTAATATAGAGAAATCCCATGTGCCTGGCACTGTACACTGTACACACTCCATCAAAATCAGTATTTTGACAATGTAAGATACTATGAGCAAAATTACAAATTTTGCTAGTGTTTCATATTCAAATTTCCCTAGTTCTCCTCTAAGGCCTTTTCCCTGACCCTGGATGGACCCCACACTGGGCCGCTGTGTCCCTTGGTTCCTCTGTGGCAGCTCCTCCCTTTCCCTGTTTCTCGTGACCTTGACACTTCTGAAGAATATGGATCAGTTCTTTTGTAGAATCTTCAACTTGCATGTCCTTGTCATTTTCTCATGAATTAATTGCATTTTTTCTTTTGACTGTGCATGGGTATCATTTGTAAAACTTAAAGAAAATAAAAACAATTTAAAGAATTAGTTATTGAATACAATGTTATGTAAAGTTCCTTATGTGAAGCCGTCTAGCTTAGGCTAACTTCAGTCCTCACAATATCCTTCCCTGTGTTTTCCAGCCAAGGTGGGTCACAAGAGAGATTTCTGGGTGGTATTTAAGGACAGAGAAAAAGTAACCACGGTTTTGCAGCTCAAAGACATTGGTGATGATTTGACCCAGGCAGGATCTGAGCAGGCAACTGTTCGCACCTGCCCCAGGTCTCCTTGTACAGTCAGCTCCTCTGACTCCTAGTCAAGAACCATCTGTGATGAAGGACTCATGGAATAACAGCAAGATCAGAAGCAACTTAAATTATCGTGTTTCTGTCTGTCCCCATGGGTAATAGTTTGTGCTTCTGGGTTTCAGCTTGTACTTATTCTCCCTTTCCCCAATTTCTTCAGTATTGGGGGAAAAAAGAGTAGCCTTATCAAGACTGCTCAACTGGCATTCACAATTCACAACCTTCAAATCTGGTGCAAAGCAAGCAAGCAAACAAATATAGGTTTAGATATAGACATAAATACATATATACAGATACATATAGGTGGGCGAGAGAGAGAGAGAAATCTGATACAGAATTTAGTAGTAAGAGTAATTTTAGGCAGGGCGTGGTGGCTCACACCTGTAATCCTAGCACTCTGGGAGGCTGAGACAGGCGGATTATTTGAGCTCAGTAGTTCAAAATCAGCCTGAGCAACAGTGAGAGACACTATCTATCTCTAAGAAATAGCTGGGTACTGTGGCAGGTGCCTGTAGTCCCAGATCCTCGGGAGAGGATTGCTTGAGCCCAGGAGGTTGAGGTTGCTTTGAGCTACCACATATTCAACCAAGGGTGACAAAGTGAGACTCTTTCTCAAATAGAAAAAAAAAAAAAAAACCAGTCATTTCAGAGGAATAGAAACTTAGGAGTTCTACAAATTTGTTCTGTGCATTCTGGAATTGTATCTCTAGATTTCAGGGCATGAGTGACCATGTTCCCAAGGGCAGAGGGGGGAGATAGGTCCCAATGGCATGCTTTGGCAAGACTGTGACTTAACTGATGACCTTTGAATATTGATTACGGAGTGACAATGGAGGGCATGGTTCTGAGGGATAAGGTATTTATCACCTCATGACAGTTCAGTAAAACTATGGAGTGAAATAGAATTGGTTGGTTGCTTCCAAATGAGCTGGAAAACTTAAGAAGAGAAAATAATGAGTTCAACCTTTAAATTTGTAGTTCAAAGTCTACATAAGGAAACTGAAAGCTTCAATAACTATCCTGAAAGACAACCATTTCTCCTACAAGCTCTTGTCAGACATTTCTGAAAAGCAAACACAAAGTCTGGTTCTGTGTGTGGCTCAGATATAATATAAATTGAATTCCCAACTTCACAGTCTCCTTTGTTAATATGAGGGCATTGACTAGAAGAAAATATGATCATGAAAACTGAGATGGAGGCATATGGGAAGATTTCAATGCAACCAGGGACTCTGAATCTCCAAATTCTGGAGATCCTTCTTTGTCATTGCAAGAAGACCTTTCCCCTTTCCCTGAAGAGATGAGTCTCTTCTTGGGTAAGGAATCTGGAATAATCTCCATTGGTAGACTTTTTGTGCAAGGCACTATTGATTCTCCTGAGGATATATTCCCACCATCTCTTCTTGCTTCTAGCATATAACTTGAATCAATATAATTTGGCCAATTTATACAAAAACCTAAGGAATATATATGAGAATATAACTTAAGTGTAGACTTTAAGGAGGAAGAAATGTAAGTTTGATCAGGGCATTTTTTTATATGCACTTACTAAAGGAATATTCTAGACTTATATTTATCTCAAAGTCTAAATTTAATTGAAAATTCAGCACTTTCTTGGTATACTATAGAGTAAGGCATTGAAGGACTATAGATATTAGGATAACAGGGCAAATTCATTATGTATGTCCTGTTTACCATCTGACAGGGTTCAGTGGATCCACCTTCCACCTCAACTGCTAAGAAATAAATGTTTGAGGAGAGCCCCAGCTTCTTTGAAGAGTTCTCACTGATACCCACAGAAATGAGATCTTTAAGTGCAATATGGATGCCAGGACAGGAGGGGACAACTGAAGAACTGTCAGAAACACAGGTGATGTGACAGTAATGGACAGGAGAATCAAAGAAGTAACCAGAAGATTATGACATGCAGAAATCTTGGTCATTGTCTGGAAATGAAATAGATGGGCATCCTAGCAATGTCTTAGCTGATATGTGTAAGCAAAAAGGGTTCCAGGTCTAGGGGACAGATCTCTAACTTGAATTACCAAAACAGAGAGTTAATTCCCGGACATGGCCTAGTCTTAAGAATGGTAAGTATGTGAATGAAGAGAAGGCCAGGTCACCTTCAGAAAGGACTCCACTACAGTGACCGAAACACATAGTGTTAACTTTCTTCTCAGTTTTTTGCATAAAGAATTGAAGCTACTTGCCAGGAGAACAATCAAGTGACTCTAATTCCTACAGAACCTAATTTCCCCTATAGTCTATAAATCAAAGTAGAGAATTGTGGAGGTAACTGACCGACTGGGTTTTAGCTCAAGTCCATATCACAGAGGGTCCATCAGGTTCCTGAACACAACTCGTGGTTGTTCCCCAAATTCAAAATGTATAGTTGGAATAGATGTTCTCAACAATGGGCAGAATCTCTATGTTGGCCTCATGACTCACAGATTGCTGAATTTTATGGTAGAAAGATAACTGAAAGCCACTGCAACTGTGTCTAACCACAGAAACAAAAGCAGTACCTCATTTCTGGAGAGATGAAAGAAATGCAAGTCACTAGAATGGATTTGCACGATATAAGGGAGGTACTTCTAGCACATTCCAGTTCATGTCTCGCCCACTTGGCCCCTGCAGGGACAGGAAGATCTTGGAGGATGACAGCCGAGCATCACCAACTCATTCAGGGGGTGACTTCCATCTGAACGGCTGCTGCAGGTGCAGTGTGGACCCTTGGGCAAAACAAGACATTCTTGGCAGTTACTGTGCAACTATTGATCCAGCATTGACTTTTTTATCCATAATTACTAATACAGCACAGAAGAAACCATCCACCTTCTGCTGGCAATTCCAACAGTAAGTCCTCACTGCCCTGCCCCAGGAACACAGCTGCTCGGCAGCCCTGAGATACAGTCCAGTTAGTGGGTGCTTGGTCACCTTTAGTTTTTACAGCACATCCAACTGGTCCATTACCTGGATGATTTTATTCTAATTGGATCTGATGAGCGGGAAATAATTACTACAGACTCATTAAAAAAATGCAAGTCAGATACAGGAAATAAAATTCACAAAAACTCAGGGATCTGAAACTTCCATTTTATTTCTAAGATCCTATGATCTGGGGCATGTCAAGATGTCTCATCCACAGTGGAGAAAAAGGTGTTGAATCTAGACACTCCTACACCTCAGACAAAAGGAAGACTCCTCAGAATGTTTTGAGATAACATATCCATCAGTGCAGGTGTGACTCTGAATCATGTGACAAAAAAGCAGCTACTTCTTAGAAGGGCTCAGAACAAGGAAGGCTGTGCAGACGTTTCAGATCACCCTGCCAGCTGCTCTGCCCTTTGGGCAATATGAATGGGAGAGTTCAAGGGAGCTTGAAGTGCGGTGCCTTTATAAACTCTTATGGGTGAATCCCAGCCCAGACACTTAGGATTTTGAGTCAATGCCAGTACATCACCTATAGATATATTATCCTTTTAGGAAACACTTTGTTTTGCTGCGCCTTAGTAGAGCTAGTGGGCCTGACTCACCCATCATGGACTTCATGTTATTGACCCACTAAGTCATTAAACTAGGTGGTCACAGTGCCACTTTATCCTAAGATGTAAGTGTTGTATTTGAAAATGGGAAAAATCGTGTCAAGAAGACACAAGAAGATTGCATGAGAAAATGACCCACATGCCCCCAGGCTTATTCCTACTTAATCATATTCTTTCTCCCATCATATATTATGGCTTCATGGAAAGATTGTGTGTGTGTGTGTGTGTGTGTGTGTGTGTGTGTGATGGGATGCTTGAGTTTGAAAAATACCTTGGGCTTGATTTACAGGTCAGTCTGGAAGATAAGTGACACCTGCATGAACACGGACAGCCATGAGCTGAAATGGCCCCACAGTGCCAAGGTGAAGGGAAGTCCTTCTGGTGGGCAATGGTATGGGCGTATGGGCACTGCACTTTCTTCTAACCTGCAAAGAGAGGTGGCCAGAGGTAACGATGTTACTCAATTGTCTGTGGCTAATGGTTTGGCTCAATGGGTTGGGGGTTTGGGAGATCTGAACTTTGAATTAAAAAATCAGGGAAAGTCAAGAATAAGATATTACTACACACTTAGTACATTAGGTAAAACCCCAAAACCCTGACAATACAAATTACTGGTGAGAACATCAAGCAACAGAAACTCTCAATCATCCTGAGTGAACACGTGCAAAGTGGCACAGCCACTCTGGGAGCATTTGGCAGCATCTCACAAAGCCAAACGGCATCTACTATACGATGCAGGAAATGGGCTCTTGCGTGTTTATCTAACTAATCTGAAAACTCATATCCACGGTAGAAACTACGGAGAATTGTTTATAGCAGCTTTATTCATAATTGCCAAAACCTGGAAGCAAACAAGATGTCCTTCAGAAAGTGAACGGATCACTAATCCATCTCCGCAAAGCCAAATGATTCAGCCGTAAAAAGAAATGATCCGCCGCGCCGCACAAAGACGTGGATTATCTGAACTGCACATGGCTAAGTGCAGAGCCTGTCAGTGAAGACTACCAAATTGTATTGAGAAGACAATCTGGAATTGGAAAACTATAGAGAAAATAAAAAGGTCAGTATTTGTGAGAAACTCAAGGATGGGGGAGAGGCAGTGAGGGGAGGTGTCAGGGTATCACAGGATGGAAAGCAGAATGTAACACAACCCAACTCTGTTACAAATGTGTAAAGTGACAAAGAGTTGGGGAAAGGTGCTGACCAAAGTACCCTTGAGCCTGAATGAAGCCTGGAGCTCAACACAAGTACTGTAGTCTTGTTGGTAAAGGGTTCGCTCCCCATTGGATACATATACTGAATTCCTATAAATTCATGTGGCCTCGTCATCCAACCTGAATACAAGTGTAACTTTCTCAGACCATAAGCAGGGCTCAGTTATCCTGGCCAGAGTTTCTAACTCTGCACCATACACACCAGGCTCAAGTTAGAGCTGAAGACACAGGTTAGAAGCATTTCTCCCCCCAGCAGGCTAGGCCCCATCCTTTTCTGCAGCTCCTTTTAAACAGACTGTTCAGACATTCCCCACAAACTTTCAGGGACCCACACCTCATGCCCACGTATATATTGCCATATGTCCTTCTTTGTTTCTTCCTGAGTCTTCATTACTGCCCCACCATGACTGGGGATAGAGGGAGGATTGCCCTCTCGGCTCATCACAGCCTCTTGCCCAGGGTCTCAGAGTTGAAACCTTTGGGCGGGTTTTCTATTCGTGCATTTGTGCCTTTCTTCTGAAAAACGTTGTCCCCGGGCAGGTTTTCCCTCATAAGTTGGGAAGAACACAGACTGGGCTCCCATTGCCCAAGTGAAGGCCGGGCAGGCACAAACTGGACACAGGTCAGATAAGAGCCCCAAGTGTGCCTGCCAGTATAAATGAGGTTAGGTTAAACAAGTTTCCTGGGTGAGGGACCCCTGGACATGGTCAGATAATGGGGCATTAGGCCTGTTGCCTGGTTAAAGAAGTATCCAATAACAGAAGTGTAAGCACCATGTCCAGACTCCCTTTACCATTAGGAAAGGCTGCCAGCAGCTCTGGTCCTGGAGTCTCAATTTAGCTGTACATTTTAGCAACTTTGGTGTTTCTATACATTTTATAGAATTGAGTGATTAGGTAAATGGGTGGTTGATTTCAGGAGCCTGTTTTTCCATTTCTGAAGTAGGCAGTAACAAGTAAGCAAGAAGAGAAAGCTAGAAAAATCCAAGTGGGAGTCTATTTGAGTTGGAGACATCAGCAGGCACTCACGTTTAGCCTAAGATAAATACATGTGGACACATATAGAAATTGAGATGTCCATATGTCCACAGACGAGCATATTCACATACATCCCCAGGCTCTCTCAGCTTAGAGGACCTAAAAGCAATTACACGTATAACTCAGTAGCAATGAACACATTTCACACCCACATCTTAGATTTTAATATAATTATTTAATAGAAATAACCAGGGCTGCTGAGAGAAAGGCTCACTCCAGGACAGTGGCAGGAACTACACAAGATGAGACTTGAACTGCAAAGTAAATATATGCTCCCAGAAAACAACAACAACAACAATAAAAACACATAGTCGCAATTATGAGGTATGTCAAGGAGATATAGTAGTCACTAGAGAGATCTGAATGGCCAAGGCTCAAACACTTTGGGAAACAAAGTAGTGCTGTATTATAACTCAAAGAATAAAATACATATCCCAATATGTGCCCATATTTATGTAAATAAATAATTGAATAATTAATGAATCAAGGGGAATAGATAAATATCCCATATGAAAAAACTCCAAATAATTTACGTAAGTAGCCTACTTTCAAGTGAGTGAGATATAACTCTACTAATTTAGTGTGGGCTGCGCATAATGAGCGTGGTATGGAAGGACAAAGCAGAGCAGCTTGACAGTGGAAACCCCTGGGGGTAACAAATGCTGTCTCTGGCAGATGATCAAGGTTAACATCAATACGGATGAGTCATGGTAACCGCATGCACTGTTGATATGACGTGATGACATTATCATTTTTGCTTCAGAAATGCCTCCCCCACAGTCTAATCCTGAGGAAACTTAAGATAAATCCTGCTGGAGCAATATTCTATAAAATACATGGGTTGTATTTCATAAACTTCTTTAGAACTCTTATAGTCATTAAGAACAAGAAAAGTATGAAAAATTATTTCAGCCAAGAGAAGCTTGAGGAGATGAGCCACGTCAATGCAAGGTGCTATTCTGGTGGGATCCTGAAACAGGAAAATGGCATTAGGTTAAAAATTAAGGAAATCTGAATAATATATGAACAAATGTTAATACAAATCTATCAGTATTGGTTTAATAATTATAACAAGTACTCCATATAACACAAGATATTAAATTATAGCAGAACCTCCATAGCTGACCATCTGCCAACATTGGCCACCTCCTTAAGTTGAGACCTAAATTTCAGAGACCAGACATGCACCACATGTACCTGTCAGAACAGCTGGCCTCCTTCCTTGCGTTGACCACCTCAATACATTGACCAGCTTGGTACAGTTTCTTGGGTGATCAACTTACAGAGGTTCTACTCTAGAAGGAAAGCTGAGTGTGGGGAATATATCAGAATTCTGCCTATTATCTTTACCACTCTCTTGTAAACATAAACTATCATAAAATATCAAGTTAATTTTTTAAAAATATAGTGGCAAGGATGTTCAGAGATGACGTGTGTGCACTGAGCCCTCCCAATAAACACAAGGTGTGAAGGTGTTTGTGTCCCACCAGATGCTCACAAAAAGGGAGTCTCATCAGAAAAGAATTTTAATATTTGGGTGGATAGGCTGACTTGTTGTTGGGACATCATTAAGCTTCTTTCTCCAGAATCACCAAAGGGCTCCTGGGTCTAACGGTCATGGTGGTGCACAGGAAAGTTATGGACTCAGCAACATGGACTTCCACTCCCCAAGGCTAGTGTGGCTAAGTCAGGACAGACTGCCAGATGTGCCAAGAGTTGAAACCAATCTGAACCCCTGTGTCAGCTCATTCCCCAGAGCCAGAAACCAGACAACTAGCAGTGGGTTGCTGACTTTGGACCACTTCCATCTGGAACAGGGAATGTCTCTTCTTAGAAGAATAAAAATAAGCTTACTTGAGATACAATTACTTACTTGAGATATACCATTCCCATACACTCTGCTTCTACCAAACCTACAACTCTTTTTGGTTCCAATCCCCATGCTTTTAGCCTGTACTGATTGAAAGCCTGTGTTTTAATGGGAGGAGTGCTCTCATCAAGGGGCATAATGACAGTTTCATTGAACTGCTTCCTGGACACTTCGAGGTGGGGAGGGTTTTCTCAAGCTAATGTTATCAATAGGCAAAATAAAATTTCCTGTATTGGCTATGGTTACTGTTTCTGAATATGAAGAGAAAAGTTGATACTACATTCTGAACTGGGTAGAAGCACATTTGGAATACTAGAGATGGTCAAGGGTATCTTGTAGTACTTAAATATGCTGTAATTGAAGTCAATGGTGAGCAAAAACAAATCAACTCAAGAAAAACTGTTATGTATCTCCACAATGAAGTGGTAATTTGCCTCACCAGGCAAGGAAGCATGGCCGGTGAAGTGCTTGTTGAGGGGACAGGGGATAAGGAATGTGTAGTGGAAATAGTATAAATTCTAACTTTGACAGCATAGCCACCGTAAAGGAAGACAACAGCTGTCACGAGTATGTGGGCTTTATTTTGACATTAACACATTTATTGTACGTACACTACACTAACCAATACTTTTTGCTTCCTCCCCTTTATTGTTCCCTCACCATCCAACATAAAGTGTGTTAATAATAATTAATTTAAATGTCAGTAATTAAGTTTCAGGAAATCAGTGAAGGACTATGGAATGGCTCGGAAAACAATAACCATCCCTGGAGACAAATAGAACTTTGTGTCCTCTCACAGTAAAGGGTTGGAATGTCTTTCTACCTGGGGATCCTTGTGTGATGTCAGGTGGAAGTCTGCCTTTGTCATTGTCTCTATTATAGGAGGATGTGATCGATGCCAACCTGACAAAGGGTGGACTTGAGGTTTTGTAATATGTCAACTTGGTAGAGAAGCCAACTACACATTTCGAATTCCTTTCCTATATGTTTCTGGTCAGTGTGGGCCACAGGAGGAATTATTATGCAGCCCTGGAATACAGAAGTGAAGCAGCCACCTTTTTGTAGGTCATATGCCTTGTTGATGATCCTGACTCACCTCATTGGCATGACACATCTGCACCTGCACCTGCCCCAGCTGTCCCAGGTCTCTCAGGTGTACATGTTAGCTCTGAGATGAAGAAGGCCCTGTCTCTGCAGGACACTTTTAACACCCTGGTCAGAGACTGCAAAGACTGATGTGGAATTCAGTCTGTCACCGTGGGTTGCAGCTCGTGATTCTGGGTTCTGAGTTATTGTTTTTCTCTAGCACATTGTTTCCATTTTCTCTCCCCAACTGTCTACACCAGGCCCTTGAAGATCCAGCAGCAGACATGAAGATCACTGCCTTAGAGAGACCAGTTTCCAAAATGCAAAAGGTCAAATCTCTTTAAGAAATTATTTTGTGGTTTTCTGATCTTCATCTTCATCTTCATCTTCATCTTCCTCTTCCTCTTCCTCTTCCTCTTCCTCTTCCTCTTCCTCTTCTTCTTCTTCTTCTTCTTCTTCTTCTTCTTCTTCTTCTTCTTCTGGTTTGCTTTTCTCATTGAACCTCACCTAATACAAAATATTTGAATCACTGAACGAACTTCTTTCTAGACAACTTAGTAAATACTAATTTTTAATAGGCAAAGTCCTATGTTCAAGTAATACTTGTTACATAGATAATTTAGAAATTTGGAAGCCATTCTCTAGCTATGGTTTTAGGGAAATTTGAATATGGAATGGGGGTGGAAATAGAATATTATATGCTTTGCTTCAGTCTCATGAACCAAGAATTCTTTTCCTTTTGGCATTTATCATTATTGATAACAAATATAATTTGTTACCCTACATTAATATTATTAAAATACCTAATAATTTGATGTTTATTGGTTAAGTTTTACACTCATATTTTCAACAGTAGCAATTATATGATTTATCAGGTAATAAATATGTAACTATCATTTCCATATGCTTAAATTATTTCATATTATATATAGAGATTTTTAGTAAACCAAAACATATTTTGATGTGAGGCATATAAAATTCTCATTCTTTTCACATTATGCAGTTTGATTTGGCCCTCTCTCATTGTATTCTTACACTAATTGTGTCTTCTTTACAACAAAATAGCACAAATCTTGTTCTCTTTTTTCTTTTTTTTTATAAACTCCAAAGCATTCCAAATATCCTATATATTTTAATAATACATTAAATAGCACCATCTATCAATGTCAACAGGTAATTCTCATTCTATGCTATGTGATCATGTAGCAGGAATCACAAGATAATAAATGGGCATGAAAAATTTACTAGGAAAAAATGTGTAAAATATATACAATGGATTTTGCTCCTTTTCACTGAAATATATGGCCTTATACTCTTTTCAGCTTGTGTTTAACATAATTGTCAATTCTGTCCATCAGTGATTACTATAAAATTGAAAATTAGTATCTGACTCAATATATTTTTGCAACTATTGAGAAAATTCAATGTAATTCCTCTTGTTCACCTGTTCTTCAACCTAATTTTGAAGATTTGTCTCATTGAATATCATACCACGGTTTTGTGGAAATAGAATAGCACTATGTTTAACATTCTTTCAAGTTGCAATTTAAAGAAGCTCATTTTTATATAAACCAATGCATGTAAATTTCTCAAAGTTTATTAAAGTGGATATTTTAAAGTGTATTATTCAGAAAACACTAAAAAGAAAATCAAAGCTTCTTCTAAATCCAAACATATCTTTCCTGAAGCAGAACACTTCAGGAAAAATTCTTCATGTCAGTGCTTAATTTTTCCATTTTTCTAATGCTTTTTCATTGACTATGACCTGAATTGAGACCTTTCTGTTTATTTCACTGATGTATTTCATGTTCTTTTAGTAAAGTACCTGGCTCAGAGTAGGTGCTTAATAAAGATAGGCTTAGAGGCTCGGCGCCTGTGGCTCAAGCGGCTAAGGCGCCAGCCACATACACCTAAGGTGGTGGGTTCGAATCCCCAGCCCGGGCCCGCCAAGCAACAATGATGGCTGCAACCAAAAAATGGCCAGGCATTGTAGTGGGCGCCTGTGGTCCCAGCTGCTTG